>LPNX010589492.1:299198-347920 GCA_001517045.1 Pseudotsuga menziesii | reverse complement strand
CTGGTTTCTTAAGGTCATATTTTGATCTATGTTCTTCCCTTCAAATAGCTTGGTCAAGGAATCAAACCTCATCGATGTCTTTAGGGAAGACACTTGTAGAACAATTTGATTCAAGACTGAATCATCAATAATCTTCTGAGCTTTGACCAAGTTCTTCTTGTGAAAGGCTTCTAGCCTCATCTCCCTCTGAAACTGGAACCTCTATGGTCATGTAGGTGTCCAATACATTTTATTCAGAGAGATCATATACTTCTATGCTTGGAAGTTGTCAACTTCACCAAGCTTATCATCACGCTGATGTGATAGATCACTTTGAAATGAGAACCTCAAATGAACATAGCAAATGATTAGATCTTACCGATTTGAGGTGTCCGTCCTGGTTCTGGAGTTGGCTGATCTAGGGTTTGTCACAGAAACCCTAATTTTAAAACTTGGAATATTTCAGATTTGATTGGATAGACAGATAGATCTCTTCAAATGTAGCTGTCCAATGTACTCCATTTCTGAAAACAGTGGAGGGAAGCTCCCGGAACAGGAAGCCCTAATTTTCCAATTTCTTCTACAGAAATTCCTGTTACTGTTTCTGTGATATCTCTGAAATTTATGCTCCTCTATGTCTGAAATTTTGTACTAAGGTAACCTCGCATGTCCCTGATCCACCACCGTAGGTTTTATCAGAATTGGTTTCACCATTTGGGATTTATGATCCTTTTCCCAAGGTGACCTGTTACAAGACTGTTCAGAACAGTGAAGTTGTACGGCATGCCATGTGTCACTGGATCATCTTCTGAGTCTGATATTCAGAAAACCAAAATTAAAGTATGTGCCCCATCTGGAACATCTTTAGGAATTCCATTTGGACCTCTGTATCCCAATATATTGTAATTCTCCCCAGGTGTCCTGTTTATGGATGAATTCTGGAAGAGGCTGGAACCCTAACGTGGAGAGAACATATCTCCTGGAATACAGCGAATATAAGGATGAATTTTGGATAAAGTGTTCATCAGGATTTTATATTTGGCCCCTGAAATTTTCAGCTCATGATCCTTCTCCAATCTCAGAATATAGCGAGTGTGCCAAAACATAGCAGTTTTAGTATTTAGGGTTTTTCTAGCTCGGGGTCAAAATAGGGTTTGACTTTCCCAGAGATTCACCCAACCAAAAATATTGATCCAGGTCTCTAAAATTCTGTTTTGATGAGGATAAAAATCCTATGCTGGTCTCACTCAAAAATTCCTCTTCTGTCGAAAGCCCTAATTTCCACATCGAAAATTGAAAATGCTCGGAATCAAATTCTGCTTCGACAGAACAATGCACCCTTCAAAGAAGAGTCAACCTAGCCTTCTTTTGCTGATTGATTGTGGAGAGAGAACCAAAAATTAAGAAGCCCTAGCTTCTGTAACTTGTGAAAGCTGCCCTATTCAGGTTAGCTCTGATACAATGTTAAATTTTCATATGCTTAACTAAGACATCAGTATATCATTTCATTTTTCATAATAAAAGCATATAAAATAGGATCATTGAAAGAAACAATATCACAAGAACAACACAGATTTATCCTGGGAAAACCCTAAAGGGAAAAACCCAGCAAAAGCTTCCTCAATATAGATGCCCCAAAAAGGGAAAAAGGTAAAACCAACAAGGAGATCAAAAACCTGATTCTCCTCCTTCTTCAGCAGCTCCTCTCCTCCACAAGTGCACTATTCCAAGTGAGTGTGTGTGTCAAATGAGGAGCACTACACTTCTATTTATATTCATCCGTTTACTTAAAGTTTTCTCAATTAACATGTCGGCTTAAGTTAACTCATGTACGCTCGAGTTACACATGTAGGCTCAAGTAACCACACTGGGGTGCTGATGACCCACCTTTACAATTAGAGGAGACTACCTCATGACTCTTATTAGTTCTTCTGATTAGGAGCATCGGGGTACAATGTAATACAAGTGGTTCTCCCGGTTGGACCATCGGGGACCACAAAAGATACATAAAGAATATTCTTCGAAGTTACAATATTTCAACACTCTCAGCACTAAGATGAATGTTCCCGGTCACTGACCAGGTGCCTCCATTCTCCCAGAGAATGGCCTTCAACACGTATATCTGATCATGTGGGAACACATCCCTCAATCACATCAGAATGGCTCTGCACTGATCATGTGGTAACACAACCTACAATCATATTAGAGCATCTCCGGACTTACATCTGACCATGGAAGGAACCAATCCTCTCACCATGTCAGAATGGCTCATGGACTCATCACTTCCCATTGGAAGGAACCTCGATCTAGAGAAAACCAAGCTTCTCCCTGAAGTACTCAAACTTCACTTTGACCATTTCTAGCATATAATCACATTAGGGCTGATTACGTCCAAGGATAACCTGTGAGCTTCACCAAGACCGATTACATCTGAGGACAACCTAAAAGTATGTTTACATCTGAGCAACCTATGAGCTTCGCCAAGATTTATGCTCAGACAACCTATCTATATGACTATGCTAGAACTCCTTCTTTCAAGAGATCTCGATCTGGATCACATACTGGAGCTTCACTCCTCCTCTCTGATCTCATACTAAAGTAGCACCTTGAAGTGCTCTTCCTATTAATGGCACTGCCTACCCAATACGAATCCACATAACCCTCTAGGTTAATCTTTAGATTCGTATCATACTTGAGCCCATACTCAACTGTACCCTTCAAGTACCTCACTGCATGCTTTGCAACCATCAGGTGAACATGACCGAATGTGTTCACAGTAAAGCAAATATCTGGTCTCATATTCATCAGGTACATAAAGGAACAAACTATCTGATGATACATCGTGGAATCAACCGTCTCTGATGAAGCAACACTCAATAGCTTCAGGTTTGATGCCATAGGTGTGGTCATGGCCTTGCAATCCATCATCCTGAACCTCTTGAAGATCTCTACTGCATACTTCCCTTGTCCCAGGGAGATTCCATCTGCATTAGGTCACACCTCCATGCTTAGAAAGTAGTGCATCATATCCAAGTCCTTCATCTTGAAATCACAAGTAGCTCTTCTTCTTGCAATTTTAATGAGTTGTTCTTTTCCTATACGGAACAAGTCATCGACATATAAAAAGAGCTTCACTGGTATTTTTCCTTCAACCTTCAAGAAAAGGTTGGAATGTGCTTTACTTTCAGTAAATCCTAGAGTCATCAGTAGGCTATCCATCCTATCGTACCATGTCGAACCTCTGGATCTTTTGCAGTCATTCCCTATGAAGCAGAGTATCATTCTCCCTTTGTCTTTCGTACTCTATGCACTGAAACATTCTGTACCAGAGTGACAAGTAGCTTCCTCTACTACTAATATTATTTATATGCATACAGGGTCACTGGATACCAATATCCTCTATCTTGAACCTTTTCAAAAGTTATTCTAGCACCCATCTGTGAGATTGTCATCTTCTTCAAGCTCCTCATGTATGTATTATCCCATGGGTGTCTTCTGAGATCGTACAAGGTCTTCTTTAATTTGCACACATGATTCTTCCTATCATGTGTCTCAACTTCTAGTGGCTGCAAATATCTCTTTGTAGTCTATGCCTTCTTTTCGTGAGAAGCCTCATGCTATGAATCTTGCCTTGTATCCCACGATGTTTCCATTTACTGCATGCTAGATCTTGTAGATCCATATGGAAGACATTACGGACTTCCATTCAGGTCTCGATGCTACATCCTAGACATCATTCTTCTTGAACTGGTACTCTCCTTCCCTTTCTTCTTGGCCACTTCTTCATAGCTGGAAGGATCTACATCAATGATGTCACTCAACAGTGTCACATAACTACACTGTGTGTGAGGCCTCTTGAATTCTTTGAAAGTATCGTCATATTCTTATTTATTTGTCGTCACTTGTTCTTCAGAACAAGTCTCATCCTTCTTATCTTGTAGGTGATTATGTACGTGTTGACGGGCTGAATTGGCACGAGTTTCAACCAAGAGACAACCCGATCTGAGAGTTTTCGAGATGCTCTCAGTTGTTAGGTAGCTGTCCCTGATGGGATTAAGGCCCCGCCCTGTTGCCTTCCTTAAGTTGTTCCTAGCTACAGGAGAGAAGAAAAAACTAAAGCTACTGTTTATCGATTAGATATATACTATCCCTATGAATATACAAATAAGAATTAGGCAAGTTAATTAGTATATTACAAAATTGATCAGTCAAAATTTGATCTACTCAATCAATTAATTTATAATACAAGAATAAAAAGTAACCAAAGATTAATAGACTCAATGAATTACAAAAACACAATATAAACACATGTACATTATTCACAAGATCAGAAAATGACCTAGTGGTATAAAAGTAAAGATCTAATTCAATGGATTTTCAATAAAATAACTAAAGGAAAAATATCATTAATCTATTATAAATATTCTATCCCGATCAGGAGCGTGGAAAAAATTAACCTGGAATCAAATTACCAATAATTCAATGTGCAAACAATCCAGAAAATATTCAGAAGAAACTCAGAATTTAAACAATATCACACAGTGAACAAGTATGTCACATGTATTGGTTGACAACAATATCAAATCTACTATATGACATATATTAGCAAATCAAACCCAACGTAAGTCGACAGATTAAATATGATGTATTTGCAAAATTCATCAAAGAAATAATGACAAAACATAAATGTTGCAGAGAAAGTGACAAGATCAAATGATATCATAAATACATTTGCATAGCATAAATACTGTAAATATATATAGATATCACCAGTGAAAAGCACTGTAGCTGTTGACAAAAAATTGTCTCAAGTCACAGGAAATAATTACAGTGATCTTGTCATGTCCTTTTCCCAACTATCGACCCCCTTCATCCAGTAATACATGTCTTCTTTAAATACAAATTATCTCACATGAGGACAGTTCTACAAAACTGGAAACTATCAGATCGAAATCTTAACCAATTTCATTAAAAATGACAAATCCCTCATGTCATTTTTCTATATGCGTTATAATGTCTTTGAAATTGGAAAGATACGATTTATAGCACAAAATCATAAACGACGAAGACACTAATGATGTAGTGACACCTGGGAAACAGCATAGCCAATCGATCTGTCCAAGACTATCCAGGGATCGTCCTGAACATAAGTGATTGCCAAAATACAAAAAGAAATGCATCAACAATATCACCTGCAATGTTACATAGTAAAGAAAAACAATTAAAACACACACAAAAATAAAATGAAGTAAACTATATAATCCATGAATAAATTCAAACCAATACCTGTAACAAAAATCACTTAATTATCACTTGATTATAAATTCAAACCTGAAATCAATAGTAAGTACGCCCGAAACATTATAATTTTACAGGAGCATTAAACACCTGAATATTAACACCATTCGCCGGATTTTGTGAATGCCCTTTGAATTGCATCAGGGTAACCTGTGCATTCAACTCATGGACCTTTTCCTCATTCTTATGATTCTCGTTTTGGAGCTTTGGGACTCTACGAATCAACCTATTCTTATTCTTCTTTAAACGCAGTAGACACTTATCATCTAAATCGACCTTCTCTTTCAGCCTCAAATTCTCAGTTTTGATAACATCATCACGTGTCACCATCTCTGTCAGTTCTAATTCCATTCTATGGATTTTATCTAACAGACAACTAACAAAGAGTGGGTGAATGGTTTCACCAATTCGATAAGACCTGGGTAGATTAACTTCAATGGACCTACCCTTCATTGGAGGGTCAATCACAGGGTCAACCTGAAGATTCTTATCAGATACATGAGGACTGCTATCTGGAGAGTTTACGAAAGGATGATGATCAATATCAAGACCATTATCAGGTAAAATAGTTTTCTCTTCCTCATCGTCAAGCACGACTATTTCAATATCAACATTATTGCTCATTGCAGACTTAACAGCATGACCCTTGGATAACATACTCCTTGTAAACCTACTAGTGAACTTACCATTCAGCCTTTTTCCCTTCAGTTCACAGGTATCCTCATTACATTTCGGTGTCACAGGGGATAGACTTAAAGCTTTTTTTCTACGCTTGGAAGGCATAGGAGTACCGGGACTACATGCAGGAGCAGAAATGCTATCGTCGCGAATGCTGGGGCTTACAGGACCATTAGGCTTTGACACAGGCTCGCGCACAGGTAAGGACGAAACTTTACAAGGCTGTGGATGCCTTACACATTCCTTATGACAATCAAACTGACAATGACAGAAAGCCAAGAAGCCATTCGACTCAAGAAACTCATCCCATGACCGATTTTGTTTGGACAACTCCCTTTCAATCAACATCCTAACCAGGTCGTGATGAAACAGGCCGTGACTAATGTTCCTCGGCCCCTTCTTAATGGCCAAGGACATTTTTGTCAAACTCTGAACTAAATAATATGGCAAGTTAATAGGAAAACTGAGGAACACAGCCATTAACCGGAGATGATATACGTAAGCCGAGGAGAGATGACCTTCATAAGTCACATACCTGTGAATAACATAGAGGACCGGTCGCCATTATTTCCTGAAGTATTTCCTTGATACCCCGGTTCAGAAAGAAACCTCTTGGCAGGGATTCTTCATCATTTTTCTCCATTCGGTGATTTCCATTTGTTTATATTTGAACCATCGTTCACCCGTCAACGACAAAACCGTGGCCAAGGCCACCGAATGTTCGTTAACCCTAAATTGGAGATCAACTACCGTAACCCTGACGTCGACCAAAGACATGGCAAATAACCTAGTCACCTCCTGGTTCGAATCCGCGAACTTGTGAATGAATGGAAACCATCCAACTACTTCAACCTTGGCCAAGAGCTCAGGGTTCTCATCAAGTAGTTTCACGTCACTGGGTTCAACTCTAACAACCGACGCCATGACTGCAAGCATGAAGTCACGCAGTAGCACACAGAACAGACACCACAAATCAAAACCCGATAGTAAACTGGAGAGCGAACACTCAGGGTGTAAACCGAGCAGAAAACACAAGTAATGAAACCCAAGGTTCTCATAAACAAATTGTGCCATGAACAAAACTAGACAAGATCGCTGTAAACTCGGCATGAGGGAGGGAGAATAACCACGTAGAGTGGTAATCAAGTGATAAAAGAACTGACGGTGAAGAATCCAGATGAACTCATGTTACCATTATTTATTTGGATTACTCGACAGAAAACCAGTCATAGCAGAAGCTACAAGTGTTGAACGAGAAGAGAGCCACGACACTGGGCATGTACTGGCCATTGAATATGATTTGGCAAGGTTAAGTACAAGTGCAATGATACCAGATCAATTTTCCGGTAAGTGGATCGATTTCGGAGGTGATGACACAGGTCAAAAGGATTATAAGGGTTAAACCTTGGATGTTAATGCATACACCTTACCGTATGATTATTTAAATCTTTCAAAGGTGATGAGCATATGACGCGACATAACCATAAAACCCAGCATCAAAACTTCATAATATGGAGCATATCATAAAAATTGACATTAAACATTTATAGTATGAGCAATTACGATTCGGGGTTTAAAAGACGAACTTAGGATAAGGCACTCCTCCATAGCATATTTAACCTTTGATGTTGGAGGACCTTGTCCAAGTTATAATTAACCAATAATGCGTGTCCATTGATAAATATTCAAATGAAAAACTTATTAAAAACCAAAACTTACCCCATAATCTGAAAGGTAATTCATCCAAATAATGATTTCAATGTAGTGATTTTGTCCACTAACCATAGTTCACAAAGGTTGTAAAAAACATAGAATTTCACTGATTCAGTAGCTCACAGAATGTCACCATTTCAGTAGCTGTCAGTTCTATAGATTTGCTATAACAAATTCGAACATTTCATCAAAACAAAATAGGATTTTGTTTGAAGAAATATGTTTTTTTAAGGCTGTTGAGTAAGGGCACAACAGATGGCGACTGACTGGGCGAAACAGTTATCTATGTTTCTTAACCTGAAACCATGCAATCGAAAAAATTAGATCCTTCATGTATGCCATTATGCAGACATCAGTATTTTAACATCTTGAACAGATTCACGAATTGCACATCTCTAGAGATTACCAGAAATTTACAGTCTTAATTATTTATTTAATGAAGATCAAGTTTCTAATAAAAATTAGTCCAAACGAAGTAAAATAGTAAATGCCTTGATTTTAAAGAATAAAATCTCAATACCAAAAGCATGGCCCTGCTACTAGAAGGCGTCTATAGCCTCAACGGGGTTGCTTCAAAGCCCAAAGAATGTCAGTATCCCATCTGCCAGTTATAGATATACAATTCTGGTTGGGATGAACTGTTATCGTCAATTTTCCCTCTTTTTTTTTTTTTATTTATACTTCTGAAGGCCATGATTCTAGCTTGGTAACCAGATAGTAACCACGTCAGTCACCAGTCTGCACCGCAGTAAATAAACCGGCTCGTAATGAGACCTTTTATCCCTCAATTTTTTTTTGTCCAAGGGCCATTGTCTAGGCTTGGTGACCAGAAACGACAATGTTACTGAATGCAAACCTATGATCCTGAACAGACCGGCTCGTTATGAGACCCTCTGTCCTTCAGATTATTTTGAAAATAATCAAATCCAACCATGGCCAGAATGTAGTTATATTTAATCTGCAATGAGATTATCTTAGCAGATGTGGAGGCAAATCTAATCATTTTTACGAGAAGGGATGGCGTAAAAGACTTAAATAGATAACCTTGACAAATACTGCCCTAATTCCTTTTGGAAAAATCTTTGCAGAGACTCATATTATTGATTTATATTAACATGATTTAAGAATTTCTGGTAAAATCTAAAAAGATGAAAACCTGCTCCCTGTTCAAAACGTAAAATGGTATGACAATTTTTAGGATAGTAAGATCTTCATGCATGATTTGTAGATCAATCACATGACTTGATGAAAAGTCATCAGCTTGAAGTTTAATAAATTGATCAGACTCAACAATACGCAAATAAAATAGCAAATGAGTATGAGAAAATATTCAAAGAAAACAAGTAAAATAAACATACTAATAAATTCCACAAACCAAGCACACCACACAAGGTATGTACAGGATAATCCCTCGAGGGGGATCAGCAGAAATATTTCTTGATCAGATGACCATTTACCGGAAGGTTCTCGATGTCCCCCTCCAGGGTCTGTAACCTGAACGTGCTAGGACCAAGTTTTTCTGTAATAATAAATGGTCCCAGCCACAGGCATTGGAATTTAGTATGTTTCCCTCTGTCTTCGTGCTCCTTGTCCCATTTCAGAACTAGGTCACCTACTTCCAACTCCCTACTGGCTGATTTCCTGTGATCAAACCAGCGTTTCACAGTCCTTTGGTGTTGGTCAAAAAATTTTCTAGCCAACTCTCTATCTTCTTCCAGTTTAAGCAAGGTATTGATTTGATGTTCCATAGCAGAACATGGTGTCTCCTGTACTGACTGAGAGAGATGTAGAGAGAGTAAGAATAGATGAGGAGGAAAAATAGCTTCTTTTCCATATACCAGAAAAAGGGGAGAATTACCTATGGCAGCTTTGGGAGTCACTCTGTCAGCCCACAAGGCATTCGATAAGGCATTGTGCCAATTTCTATGATGATTAACCACTATGCATTTCAGGATCTTAATTAAATTCTTATTGGAAGATTCAACTAATCCGTTACCCTGAGGGTAGTAATTAGCTGAATACTTTAACTTTATACCCTTTTCCAATGCATATTCTGTTAACTTTACAGAAGAAAAATATGTTGCATTGTCAAAAATTAAAGATTCTGGAACACCGAATCTGGTGACAATAAAGGAGTCAAGGAAAGATATCACCTGTTCTGAGTTAACCACTCGCAATGGGATGGCTTCAACCCATCTAGTGAAGTAATCGGTGGCTGTCAGAATATATTTGTGCTGTTGTGAGGAAGCTGGTGTAATTGGACCGACAATGTCCAAGCCCCATTGTTGAAATGGAACCTCAATAATAACAGGTTGGAGAGGTAACGCTACTTTCTTAAGCCTGCCGCCAGCTCTTTGACACTCTTGATATTTTATAGCAAAGGCATATGCATATTTGAACAACGTAGGCCAGTAGTAATCAGCTTTGAGTACTTTATGTGCAGTGGTTTCCCTGCCAAAGTGTCCCCCGGCTGGTCCTGCATGTAATTGAGACAACACGTTATTAGCTCCATTCTTTTCTAAACAACGAAGGAGAACCCATTCAAAATTCTTTTTGAACATAATATTATCAATCAGCTGATAAGGTGTAGATCTTAATCTCAAATCCCTTTTGCTACGTGAATCTAAACGTTCAGGAGCATTCCCATGCAATAGAAAAAACTTAATATCATGGTACCAGGAATCAGAGGGGGCTGAGATTGGAAAACATTCCCTTTTGAATAGAGAATGTTCATCAAAGAAGTGCATATCAGATTCAGAGATGTCTGAAGATCCAGCTGCCAACTTACAAAGTCCCTGTCCTCTGAAAATCTTCAAAGGCTTGATTTCCAGGTCATACTCCTGAAGTGTTGTGACCCAATGGGCTCGTTTTTCACCCAGGTCCTTCTACACCAAAAGATTTCTGACTACGGAATATGGCACAATGACCTTGGTATGAGACTTCAGCAAATAAGGCCGGAAATGTTTCACTGACTTAAAAACAGCAAACACTTGTTTGTATACTTCTGGATAGTTCAGCTCTACACCATTCAAACCAGAACTCGTAAAAGCAATGGGAGCTTCATTATTTTCCTGATTTTTCTGCGTTAGAACAGCGGCATATGAAGAGTCAGAAGAAAACGTGTAAAAAATTAATGGCTTAGAAAAATCTGGGCTTATTAAGGTAGGAGCTTCAGCAATCGCTTTTAATATATCATGAAAATATTGCTTTTCTTCAGCAGACCATTTAAACTTAGCATCTTTCTTAATCATTTTCTGAAGCAGTCTGACAATTTCAGTGAACCCAAGGATAAACCTGGAGACAAAATTTATCTTCCCTAGAAATGACTGCATAGTTTTCTTTGAGTGAGGCATAGAAATCTATGATATAGCCTGGGTACGTTTCGGGTCAATATTGATACCTTGTTTTGAAACTACAAAACCCAATAACTTACCTTCAGTAACTGCAAAGATGGATTTCTTGGGATTCAGAGAGATCCCATATTTCCTACAACGCTCAAAGACCCTTCTAAGATATGTTGGGTGGTCAGCTCTGTTTTTTGAAAAGACAGTTATGTCGTCAAGGTAAATGACGACAAATTGACCAATCAGGCCTCTGAACGCAATATCCATCGCCCTTTGAAATGTTGCTCCAGCATTAATTAAACCAAAAGGCATTTTCCTGTAGGTGTAAGTTCCCCAAGGGGTTCTAAAGGTTGTTTTCAGCTAATCAGCTTTGGATACTAATACTTGATTGTATCCTGAAAATCCATCTAGAAGTGAGAACATTTCAGATACAGAGACCTGTTGTAATATCTTTTCCATAGGCGAAACTGGATAATTGTCTTTTTCTGAAACCTTGTTTAGATTTCGGAAATCAACGCACAACCTAATATCACCATTTTTATTTCTGATGGGGATGAGGTTTTCCACCCACTGGGCATGCCATACTAGAAAAATTATTCTGGCAGCAAGGAGTTTGTTAAGCTCCTTCTTAACAACCGGTTCTAGGCTAGGGTGCATTTTTCTCAATTTCTGCTGGAATGGTTTAGCATGTTCTTTCATGGGAATGACATGTTGCATTATGTTTGGATCAAATGTCTTGATATCGTCATATGTCAAAGAAAAAATGTCCTTAAACTCATTAAAGAGCCGTATGAAGGATGTTTTTTCTTGGGGAGTACATGTACTGCCCAGATTTACACATTGAGGACTATGTTCGGTGCCTAAATTTATGACTTCAAATTGCATAGTAGAGCTGTTGGTTTTATAGTTCCTTACACCTTTAAATTTATCTTTCAAATCATAGAATTTCTCAAGTTTAATTACCGATCTAGGGAGAGTACTGACCTGATCAAGAGATTCTTCAATTGAACAAGGTTTATGAATTACCGCAAAGTTGTACAGATCTTCATCATGAGTCATTTCATCGATGATCGCATCCTTAAAAGTGTGTTTCATGGTCAAAAATTCGATCAACTGCTCGTCATGGTCAAAAACTCTCCAATTGACAATGTTATCAGGTATGGAAAGTCTGAAAAGCAATTCAACAGAAAAAGAATCAGCGAGCATTCCTTCAGACGAAATTAACCTCGAAGCAACATTAGCTAACATATCTGCTTGCTGGTTCAAATAACGAGGAATAGAATTTATGTTAAAAGCTTCAAACAATAATAATAAATTCCATACCTCTATCTGGTAATTTTTCAGATGCCCAACAATGCAATGTATAGTGTTACGTACCTGTCTGACAATAATTTCAGAGTCTCCTAACACTACCAAAGATTTGGCTCCTAGGTCAATTACCTTCTTCAACCCTTGAATAAGGGCTTCATATTCAGCAATATTGTTGGTGCATTCGAATTCCAACCTGCACGTGACAAAGTACCTTTTCCCAAGGGGATCTATCAACAAGCACCTGGCCCCAGCCCCTTCCTTTGACTTAGATCCATCAAAGTATAGAGACCAAAGACCATCATTTAAATCCAAATGTGTAGTGTTGGGAACAAGAATTTTGTCCGGAACTTGTGTAAAATGGAAAACTTCCATTTGCTGTTCTGAATCTTGGACTGATGAAGTTTCAGCCTCAAGATTTCCAAAGAAAGAATCAACCATGTAATTGCCCATTATGGTATCAGTAAATAGCACTGGTTCATTTGAGTCATCCAGTTCGGTGACCTTGTGCTTCATATAACGTTCTCGATCAATTCTTATTTTGTTTGGACGACCATTATGGGGTATCCATAAATGTGACCAGTCGGTTGCAAAGTATCCTTTCAATTTTTTATACCAATCTCTGCAAAGGAACATGCCATATGCCTCAGGGATATCTGCAACAATTATGTTGATGATGAAATGGACCTGAGGGTTTGAAGCTAATCTTATCAGTACTTCATTCAACCTTCCTATTACTTTTACGTTAGACCGGTCAAGTTGCACAATACTTGTATCGCATGGTACTGGGACTACATTAAGTTTTTTGCATACTGAATATGGAATAACATTTTTAGAAGCCCCTGAGTCTA
The DNA here is from genome assembly GCA_001517045.1 of Pseudotsuga menziesii. Classification (NCBI taxonomy): domain Eukaryota; kingdom Viridiplantae; phylum Streptophyta; class Pinopsida; order Pinales; family Pinaceae; genus Pseudotsuga; species Pseudotsuga menziesii. The sequence continues at coordinate 334,749 of LPNX010589492.1, read as the reverse complement.
TCATACAATTGTGTACTTTACGGTTGCAGATTTCAAATGTAAGTAGAAAAGGAGGAGTTGAAGAATCTGATTTCTTACCTGTGGACGAGGCATTGACTGAAGATTTTGTGGGGTTGTCTTTTATATTAGCAGAAATGTTTTGAGTAGAGGCAGTTTTACCATTTTTACCCAAATAAACCCCTTGCATCATCTTATCTCGAATCACAGGCAATTTAAGGAGTTCATAGATATAAATGTTGGCTTTGATTTTCTTCAAATCCTCAACCAGGTCATATTCCAAATCAAGAGATTGTGTAGACTTAGTATTGGAAGGCTGGTTTTTTGTTTTGACAGCTGAACTGTCATTTGTAGACTTTGTAGAAGGTTCCCCTGAGGGATGATATTTCTTACTTCTAGTGTTATATTGATGCTGATTGACATTCACAACAGCCACATCTTCATCATCAGTCAATTTCGTGGTATCCCAAAAGTGACTAATAACTTGAGGAGATTTATCATCAGTGTTATTATCAGTGCCTTGGGTATCTTCAGAATTCTGGCCTGAAGATTGGGTTTCACTTTCAGCTGATGTTTCTAGGCCTGAGACTAATAGTTTTAGGAAGCTATTAATTTCATCAACATTATTAGCTTCAGATGGTGGAACCTGCTTAGCAGCCATATTTTGAAAAGGTCTTCTAAAAGGCTGTCTAGGTGGTTCTTTATTCGGAGTACTTTCAGAAGCACCTTTCTTCAAATCTATGATTTCATTGGATAGTTTCTTTATGACCCTTTGAAGACTGTCCAGGTCTAGTGCATCTTGACCCTTCTTCTCAGGATTTGTGGTTTTGGAAGGACTCTCGGCCTTTTTACAAGAAGATGATGCAGAATCAGTGTCTACTCCAGGGTTTGTCTTAATAGAAAACATGTATTTCTCAACCTTAATGGCTTCATCAAAAGTTTCAGTGAGAGTAGGCTTGGCAGCTCTCCTGACAAACATGGCCATAGACACGGGTAGCGCTGAAGTATAAAATTTGATAGTGACATCCTCAGCCGGTATTGAGATGGCAGGGATTCTGTTTCTAAGATTCAAGAACCGCTGGTTAAAATCTTTAACCTTCTCCTTGGTTTCCAGACAGATCCTAGACAATTCTAACACCAACACAGCTGGAGTTTTATCGTCTCCAAATTTGTTCATGAAACCCAACTCGAACTCATTCCAATTGGTAATCGAACCACCGGTAAGTGAAAAATACCAAGTCGAGGCTTTGCCCTCAAATGTGTAAGGGAAAAGTTGACAGACAACATCTTTGTGTTCAACATCCAAAAGCCGAATTGCTAGCATAAATTTTTTAACATGATCTTTTGCAGGCTCTTTCAGCTCAGGATTGAACTTGGGCAATAATTTCTCAGGATGCTTTGGCAAAGGATGTTGATTTCCTGGCACAGCGACCGCATCCTGAGCTAACCACGGCATATTGGCATTGGGGTTATGGTTTAAACCTGCCATGTTCCTCGGTGATTGAGGTGGTGAAGGTGGTGTTTGAAAGATATGAGGAGGTGAGTGAGGCGGTGATGGCGGTCGACCAGACCCTCCTGTAGCAGGTGGTCCTGAAGAAGATGAAGGTTGATTCGTGCCTATCAGAGACTGTTGTAATTGATGGTCAAGGAGGACACCTAAAGGTTGATCTTGTTCTTCAGGTGCAGACTCAGTATGGTGAGTGCGCGAACGTCTGAACTGTGGGAGAGGAATTTCAGTGGGTTGGATTCCAGTAAGATTTGAATAGGCTCTTGTTAAAATCCTACGGGATTCATTGATGGCCTGCTCAAACTGATGAAGTTCTTTAGGTGGATGAGCACCACTAGCATTGAACTGATGAATGAGATTTCGAACAGTATTGTTCAACGGAGTCTCATCTAATGACTGGAATGTTTTTGGTTGAGATGATGACTGTATTTGAGGGGTAATGGGCTGATTAATTTTATGAACATGATTGTTTTCATCAGCCATTTTCTTAAGCTGGCCCTCCTTCTAGCGCCATTTTTGACGGGCCGAATTGGCACGAGTGTCAACCAAGAGACAACCTAATCCGAGATTTTTCGAGATGCTCTCATTCGTTAGGTAGCTGTCCCTGACGGGATTAAGGCCCCGTTGCCTTCCTTAAGTTGTTCCTAGCTACAAGAGAGAAGAAAAAACTAAAGCTACTGTTTATCGATTAGACCTATACTATCCCTATGAATATACAAATAAGACTTAGGCAAGTTAATTAGTATATTACAAAATTGATCAGTCAAAATTTGATCTACTCAATCAATTAATTTATAATACAAGAATAAAAATTAACCAAAGATTAACAGACTCAATGAATTACAGAAACACAATATAAACACATGCACATTATTCACAAGATCAGAAAATGACCTAATAGTGGTATAAAAGTAAAGATCTAATTCAATAGATTTTCAATAAAATAACTAAAGGAAAAATATCATTAATCTATTATAAATATTCTATCCTGATCAGGAGCGTGGAAAACATTAACCTGGAATCAAATTACCAATAATTCAACTGTGCAAACAATCCAGAAAATATTCAGAAGAAATTCAGAATTTAAACAATATCATACAGTGAACAAGTATGTCACATGTATTGGTTGACAGCAATATCAAATCTACTATATGAAATATATTAGCAAATCAAACCTAGCGTAAGTCGACAGATTAAATATGATGTATTTGCAAAATTCATCAAAGAAATAATGACAAAACATAAATGTTGTAGAGAAAGTGACAAGATCAAATGATATCATAAATACATTTGCATAGCATAAATACTGTAAATATATATAGATATCACCAGTGAAAAGTACTGTAGCTGCTAACAAAAAAATGTCTCAAGTCACAGGAAATAATTACAGTCATCTCGTCATGTCCTTTTCCCAACTATCGACCCCCTTCATCCAGTAATACATGTCTTCTTTAAATACAAATTATCTCACATGAGGACAGTTCTAAAAAACTGGAAACTATCAGATCGAAATCTTAACCAATTTCATTAAAAATGACAAATTCCTCATGTCATTTTTCTATATGTGTTATAATGTCTTTGAAATTGGAAAGATACGATTTATAGCACAAAATCATAAACAACGAATACACTAATGATGTAGTGACACCTGGGAAACAGCATAGCCAATCGATCTGTCCACGACTATCCAGGGATCGTCCTGAACATAAGCGATTGCCAAAATACAAAAAGAAACGCATCAACAATATCACCTACAATTTTACATAGTAAAGAAAAACAATTAAAACACACACAAAAATAAAATGAAGTAAACTATATAATCCATGAATAAATTCAAACCAATACCTGTAACAAAAATCACTTGATTATCACTTGATTATAACTTCAAACCTGAAATCAATAGTAAGTATGCCCGAAACATTATAATTTTATAGGAGCATTAAACACCTGAATATTAACACCATTCACCAGATTTTGTGAATGCCCTTTGAATTGCATTAGGGTAACTTGTGCATTCAACTCACGGACCTTTTCCTCATTCTTATGATTATCGTTTTGGAGCTTCAGGACTCTACGAATCAACCTATTCTTATGCTTCTTTAAACACAGTAGACACTTATCATCTGAGTCGACCTTCTCTTTCAGCCTCAAATTCTCAGTTTTGATAACATCATCACGTGTCACCATCTCTGTCAGTTCTAATTCCATTCTGTGGATTTTATCTAACAGACAACTAACAAAGAGTGGGTGAATGGTTTCACCAATTCGATAAGACCTGGGTAAATGAACTTCAATGGACCTGCCCTTCATTGGAGGGTCAATCACAGGGTCAACCTGAAGATTCTTATCAGATACATGAGGACTGCTATCTGGAGTGTTTACAAAAGGCTGATGATCAATATCGAGACCATTATTAGGTAAAACAGTTTTCTCTTCCTCATCGTCAAGCACGACTGTTTCAATATCAACATTATTGCTCATTGCAGACTTAACAGCATGACCCTTGGATAACATACTCCTTGTAAACCTACCAGTGAACTTACCATTCAGCCTTTTTCCCTTCGGTTCGTAGGTATCCTCATTACATTTCGGTGTCACAGGGGATAGACTTAAAGCTTTTTTTCTATGCTTGGAAGGCATAGGAGTACTGGGACTACATGCAAGAGAAGAAATTCTATCGTCGCGAATGTTGGGGCTTACAGGACCATCAGGGTTTGACACAGGCTCACGCACAGGAAAAGCTGAAACTTTACAAGGCTATGGATGCCTTACACATTCCTCAGGACAATCAAACTGAAAATGACAGAAAGCCAAGAAGCCATTCGACTCAAGAAACTCATCCCATGACCGATTTTGTTTGAACAGCTCCCTTTCAATCAACATCATAACCAGGCCGTGATGAAACAGGCTGTGACTAATGTTCCTTGGCCCCTTCTTAATGGCCGAGGACATTTTTGTCAAACTTTGAACTAAATAATATGGCAAGTTAATAGGAAAACCGAGGAACACAGCCATTAACCGGAGATGATATATGTAAGCCGAGGAGAGACAAACTTCACAGGTCACATACCTATGAATAACATCGAGGACCGATCGCCATTCTTTCCTGAAGTATTTCCTTAATACCCCGGTTCAGAAAGAAACCTCTTGGCAGGGATTCTTCATCATTTTTCTCCATTCGGTGATTTCCATTTATTTGTATTTGAACCATAATTCACCCGTCAACGACAAACCCGTGGCCAAGGCCACCGAACATTCGTCAACCCTGAATTGGAGATCAGCTACCGTAACCCTGGCGTTGACCAAAGACATGGCAAATAACCTAGTCACCTTCGGGTTCGAATCTGCGAACTTGTGAATGAATGGCAACCATCGAACTGCTTCAACCTTGGCCAAGAGCTCAGGGTTCTCATCAAGTAGTTTCGCGTCACTGGGTTCAACTCTAACAACCGGCACCATGACTACAAGCGTGAAGTCACACAGTAGCACACTGCCACACAGAACAGACACCACAAATCGAAACCCGACAGTAAACTGGAGAGCGAACACTCAGGGTGTAAACCGAGCAGAAAACACAAGTAATGAAACCCAAGGTTCTCATAAAAAAATTACGCCATGAACAAATCCAGACAAGACCACTGTAAACTCGAAATGAGGGAGGGAGAATAACCACGCAGAGTGGTAATCAAGTGATAAAAGAAATGACGGTGAAGACTCCAGATGAACTCATGTTACCATTATTTATTTGGAGTACTCGACAGATAACCACTCACAGTAGAAGCTACAGGTGTTGAACGAGAAGAGAGCCATGACACTGGGCATGTACTGGCCATTGAATATGATTGACAAGGTTAAGTATAAGTGCAATGATACCAGATCAATTTTCTGGTAAGTGGATCGATTTCGGAGGTGATGACACAGGTCAAAATGATTATAAGGGTTAAACCTTGGATGTTAATGCATACACCTTACCGTATGATTATGTAAATCTTTCAAAGGTGACGAGCATATGACGCGACATAACCATAAAACCCAGCATCAAACCTTCATAATATGGGGCATATCATAAAAATCGATATTAAACATTTATAGTATGAGCAATTACGATTCGGGGTTTAAAATATGAACTTAGGATAAGGCACTCCTCCATAGCATATTTAACCTTTGATGTTGGAGGACCTTGTCCAAGTTATAATTAACCAATAATGCGTGTCCATTGATAAATATTCAAATGAAAAACTTATGGTAAGAGGTGTAAAAACCAAAACTTACCCCATAATCTAAAAGGTAATTCATCCAAATAATGATTTCAATGTAGTGATTTCATCCACTAACCATAGTTCACAAAGGTTGTAAAAAACATAGAATTTCACTGATTCAGTAGCTCACAGAATGCCACCATTTCAGTAGTTGTCGGTTCTATAGATTTGCTATAAGAAATTTGAACATTTCATCAAAACAAAATAGGATTTTGTTTGATGAAATATTTTTTTTTAAGGCTGTTGAGTAAGGGCACAACAGTACGTGATATTTCCTACAAGTCAAATGCATTTGTATGGTTAGAAAAATTTCATAAGGCATATTCATAATGGAAAATTCTTATGCATACATATATAATCATGCAACTATTTTAGCCAATACAAAATTCATCCATATCTCACGGAAACTTTCTAGATGCCTGCCATATTTACCAGGACAACATTGAGATTGTGCACTAATCCAATATGTCAGCAAATAGGTTTCATTCTAGATAAGTAGCAATGTAGATTTGTATAGCACCATGAGCTACTTACCCGTCACATGCATATTATTAGTATACTGTCATTAATGCAAACATTATATCATGCATAACACATCAACCGAATATAAACAAGTGCATAACAAAACAATATCATGAAATGACAATTAAATACTTATCTTTATTTGTTTTGTGGCTAGACTCCTTCTTTCAACTCTATCATCTTCTTCATTCATAACAGCATCATTTCTTATCCAAATGCTCAAGATGGATAAGAGGCTCTTCAAGAATTGAGTTCTACATATTCCTCATCACTTGAGGTATTTTATTTGAATCGTTAAATCTTGATCTTCAGTTGCTTCCATCTTCTTTTCTCTTATTATGAGTCGAGCTTCTTCTTGTGTGTGCTCTTCGTAGAGTCTGCTGAAAGTAATCACTTCCTTCTGGCACACATTCCTTGAATGAATGAATCCCATGATCCTAGGAGGCCATTCAAGGTGGTTATCACAACTTCTACATTCTCCACTTCTTCTTCTATCACTTCAATTTGTTCTTTGATTTGAGAGACCCTTCTAAAGTATGACTGTATGGTCTCTGCATTCGATTTGAGGTGTCCATCCTGGTTCTGGAGCTGGCTAATCTAGGGTTTGTTAGAGAAACCCTAATTTTCAAAATTTGGAATATTTCAAATATTATTGGATAAAAATATATACCTCATCAAGGTGAGCTGTCCAATGTACTCCTTTTCTTAAAAGAGTGGAGGGAAGCTCCCGGAACAGGAAGGGCCTAGTTTACCAATTTCTTTTACCAAAATTCCTAATAATTTTTATGTGGTATCTCTGACAGTAATGCTCCTCTATGTCTAAAATTTTGTACTAAGATAGCCTCATCTATCCTTGTTCCAATACCATAAGTTTCATCAGAATTGGTTTCACCCATTGGGACTTATGAGAGTTTTCCAAAGGTGACCTTTTTCAGGACTGTTCAGCATATCGAAGTTGTACGGACTTCCATGTGTCACTATTTCATCTTAGGGGTCAAAAACTTGTACCAAAAAATTATAGTCCGTTCCCTTTCTGGGACATCTTGAGAAATCTCATTTGGACCTTCGTAGTCAAAGATATAGCAATTCTCCCCAGGTGTCCTGTTTGGGGAGGAATCCTGGGAGAGGATGGAACCCTAACTTGGAGGAATCATATCTCCTAGAATATAGTGAATCTGAGGCTGAAACTTGAACAAAGTATACATCAGGAATTTATATTTGACCTGTGAAATCTTTGGCACCTGAGCCTTCTCCAATATCTAGATATAGTGACTCTACCAAAACTTATCAGTTTCATTATTTTAGGGTTTTTTAGGCCCGGGGTCAAACTAGGGTTTGACTTTCTTGGAGTTTCACCCAACCAAAAATATCGACCCAGGTCTTTAAAATTAGATTTTGATGAGGAGAGTAATCCTATTCTAGTCTCACTGAAAAATTGCTCTTATGATAAAAGCCCTAATTTCCCACAGCAAAAACTAAAAATTCCTGGAATCAAATTCCACTTCGATAGAAAAATGCACCCTTCAATGGAGAGTTAGCCTAGCCTTCTTTTGCTGATGGATTGTGGAGAGAGACCCAAAAAGTAAGAAGCCCTAGCTTATGCGACTGCACAATGTCTTCTTCTCAGGTTAGATCTGATACCATGTTATATTTTATCATTTAAGCAATATGATCTAGGATCTTATCTGAGAGAATAACATGCACAGCAAAAATCACAAGAGACAAGAGACACAAAGAATTTTCCTTGGGGAAACCATAAAGGAGAAAACCCCGCAACTTCCTCTTAGATAGAATGAGCACCAATGGTAGCAATGAAACCCAAAGATAGAAAATATGATCTCCACAATCTTTCTCTCTCTCTCACTTGAGAGAGCTTCTCCTCTCTCACTCATGCGCCCCAATGAGTGAGTGTGTGTGTGATAAATAGAGAGGCTCACTCTCTATTTATATTCTTTAATTCACTTAATGTCCACTCCAACATGTCGGCCTCACTTAACAATTAATTACCAGGGCCGACATCTCTAGGAAAGTCTAATAACCCTAATGCCCCACAACTGTGGGGATTTTTCCCTCCGATCAACAAGGAGGGTTAACCTTGACTCAATTGTGGGGACTATTTCCCCGACTTACAATGGAGGGTTAACCTTAATGAATTTACATGACTTATTTACATTATTGAATCTCCCAATTGGAACATCGGGGCATGACATGACTCAATTACATTACAGATACTTCATGGAATAAACATCGGGGTAGAATACATAAGATATACAAGTGAATACATTCCAAAGTTACAAATACATCAACATAAGTTTATGATTCCTGAAGTCCACAGTGGGAGAAGAAAAGTGGAATGTGGAAGGAAAAATGTGGATAAAATTACTTCGTAGTATTTTAAGTTATGATCCCTGAAGTCTGCATTGGAATATGGAAAGAGAAAATCGAAAAGGTGAGAATTCATAGCGGTGTTTTGCAGAGTTTCATTTTCCACAAGCCGCATTGCGGAAGGCAGAAGGTGGAAGGCGAAAAAGTCATGTTTAGTGCGGAAATGACTTTTCTGGCTACAGAATGGATCTGTGAGTTGTGGAACGACTGTTACAGTGGTGATTATGCTTAGGAAATAATGTTAAAGGATGAACATGACCCATGTATTTGTTTAAAGAGAAAGAAATAATAAATTTTAAATTATTATGCATAACAGTCAGGTGTATGGGCACTTGGGTACATTGACATCGTGGTATCAGAGCAAGTAGTGAAGTCGCGTTCCTCCCTTATATGTCGATGAAGAAGGAAGGGGACATGACAATGTGGTATTAGAGTAGTTGGTTTCAACATTAGGCCTAGATGGGCCAAGAGAATAGTTTTCAAAGCTATTGTTTATGACATTGGGCCTAGACTGGCCAAGTCAATAGTTTTATGAGCTATTGGTTACAACATTGGTCCCGGATGGGCCAAGTGAATATTTTTCAGAGCTATTGGTTTCAACATGGGGCCTAAATGAGCTAAGTTGGATAGTTTCATAGAGAAAAAAATGCAATGAATAGTCGGTAAGTGGTTTTTAAAGTCTGATATTGTCACGCAATTAACAATGGTGTTTATTAACACATTTTGCAAAGTCATAGTGCAGTTGGAAAATTTTGTTTTGTCTTGGCCATGAGAATCAATGACATAAATGATGCACATGATCCCTATGATCTCAAGGCATATGCTATGGGGGGAAACATTTGAGTTGGAAATTATGAAACTGAATCCAATGGAAGAATATATTAAGAGACTTCCTCAGATATTGAAGCCCCCATGAGAATCCTAAGGATGGGATTGCAAAGTTGCAGAGAAGATAATGAGAGGATGATTAGAGCTCCAGAGGACTAGAATCAAATGAATGCAGCCATGCTACAGAGTTTGATGGACATCCAAAGGCATATAAAATATGCGTATTGGGCAGCAAATATGGAAGGAAGTAGGAGCAGTGCTAGATGAAGAAAAAGATCTTCTAGTGGATCGTTTGACCCTGAAGGATCCACTGGGGTTTCAATCTCTTCTTATCATAGGAATAAGAGAAAGACACGTTACCAGAATAGTTCGCGTGATGAATTTAAGAAGGAAAGGCCTCCTAACTTTAATGGTGAGGTAAAATATGGTCAAGAAGATGAAGCTTGGATTCTTGGGATGAACAATTATTTAAAAGTCCAAGACTACTCTGGAAATATGAAGGCAAGGGTATCCATATTCAATATGAATGGAAGAGCATCTATATGGTGGGAGCACCTCATGAAAGTGAAGAAGATCAATGATATAAAGATCGCGTGGAAACAGTTCAAGAAATATTTCAAGCAGAAGTACCTCTCTGATAGGTACTATGATGATAAGATCATAGAGTTCCATGACCTAAGATTGGTACAGCTGACCATGGAAGAATATGCAAACAAATTCTTGGAGTTGTTGACATATGTTATATAGATCAGGGAAGATAAAGTGAAAATTCATCTTTTTCTAAGTGGTCTATCTCATTCATATAAAGACAAGATTGAGTTTGATGAACCTAAAACTCTAGAAGAGGATATAAGGAAGGTCAAGTATTGCTATGATCATAAAAAATGAAAACATGATTACCATAAGGCATGGAAGGACAAGAAGAATGATAAGTTTGACCAAATGAAGAAACATTTCAAACCCTCTCAGTTCCGAAATCAACAAAAGAAACCACCAGAAGATGTGACTAAGCCATCCAGAGTGATGGAAGATAGTCCGAGAGAAACACTTCAATGTTGGAAATGTGGATAAAACCATATGCGTGGGAACCAACTACATGAGAATGGGTATGTAAGGAAATATCACAACATCTAGGGAGCTAAAACATTAGGTCAAGTAGCAAGGACCGTCCCTAGAATCTATGCAGTGCTAGAGAACTGCCAGGAAGATCATCAATCACTGGTAGTTGAAGTTGAAGGTAAGATTGCTGAGCAATCTGTTTCTATGTGATTGAACCTGGATCTACTCATAGCTATATTACTCCTCGAATTGTTGATATTTTTACTTTTAAGAAATTAAAGCATAACAATCATGGTTAGTTCAACTAGCCACTGGAACTAAGAGAAACGTTAGTGAAGTGGTATAAATATGTCCATTAGTCATGGATGGGTTAGTCACTTACACAAACTTGATTGTTCTGCCACTTGGTTCCTATGATATTCTCATTGCAATGAACTGGTTAGAACTGCATAGATTTAATCTTGATTATTACAACAAGACATTTGAATGCATGGATGAAGAAGGGAATCCAAGGGATGTAAGAAGCATTCCAAAGGTGATTTATGTTAGGCATATTTCAGCAATGCAGCTGAAGATGTTATGTAGGAAAGGTTGTAGATTGTATGTATCCCATGTTTTGGAGGCAACAAAGAATGAAACTCCTAGGTTGGAGGACTTTCATGTATTGCAAGAATTCAGGGATGTTTTCCTTGATGAGATTCTAGGACTTCCTCCAAAGAGAGACATTGATTTTATAATTGACCTTGTGCTGGAGCAGCACCAGTGTCCAAGAAACCCTACAAGATGAGCACACTAGAATCACTAGAGCTAAAGATGCAGTTGCAAGAATTGTTGGAAAAGAAGTATATCAGGTTGAGTCTGTCCCCGTGGGGAGCACTAGTTATGTTTTTGAAAAATAAAGATGGGACACTCAGGTTATGTATTGATTACAAACAGTTGACCGACGTCACTGTGAAAAATAAATACCCTCTACCTCAAATTGATGATCATTTTGATAAATGAGAGGAGAAAAGGCATTTTCAAAGATTTATTGAGGTCTGGTTACCATCATCTAAGAATAAAAGAGGAAAATATTCATAAGACATCCTTCGTAACAAGATATGGACACTATGAGTTTGTAGTGGTACCATTTGGTCTCACAAATGCACCAGCTACATTCATGTAGTGTTTTCAACAAGTATCTGGACAAGTTTGTTCTTGTCTTCCTAGATGGCATTCCTATTTATTCTAATAATGAAGAAGAGAATGAAGAACATTGAGAATGCCATTGAAATTGCTAAGGGAGCATAAGTTGTATGCAAAGTTGAGAAAATGTGAATTTTATAAAAAATAAAATTCATTATTTCAGTCACATTATATTAGATGAAGGAATATTTGTGGACCCTGAAAATATTGAGGACATTATGAATTATCCAACCCCAAGAAATGTGACAGATGTGAGATCTTTTATGGGACTTGCAGGATACTACAGGAGGTTCATTGAAGGATTCTCCAAGGTTTCACATTCAATCACTTCTTTTCAAAAGAAGTGGATAAAGTTTGAATGGACACCGAGATGTGAAGAAATCTTCCTGCAGTTGAAGAATATTCTTACAAGAGCACCAATTTTTGAAGATTTCATGTTGATGTAATTGTAACTTCAGAATGTATTCACTTGCATATCCTATGTATTGTTCCCCGATGTTTATTCTGGGATATGTTTGTAATGTAATTGAGTCATGGCATGCCCCGATGTTTCGATAGGGAGTTTCTATAATGTAAACAAGCCATGTCAAGTCATTATGGGTAACCCTCCTATTGATCAAAGGTTAAAGTCCCCGCAGTTCCGGGGCCCTAGGGTTATTAGCCTCTTCTAGTGAAGTTGGCCCTAGTGAGTTATTGTCAATTTGGGAATTAGTATAAATAGAGAGTGAGCCTCTCTATTTATCACACACTCACTCACACTCAGTTGTAGCGCATAGCTGAGGGAGAAGAATTTGTTGGGGCTGGAAAGAAAGAGACTATTGCTATCGGGATATCATCTTACTGTTTTGGGGTTTTACTTTTGGTGCTGATTCTAAGGATCTGAGGAAGTTATGGGGTTTTCTCCATTTATGGTTTCCCTGAGGAAAAACATTGTTTTCATTGTCTCTTGTGTTTGATTGCTATACTTGTTATTCTCTCAGTTAAAGATCCTAACATAATGCTAGTTTGAATGATAAAATTCTAACATGGTATCAAAGCTAACCTAAGAAGAAGACACTGTGTAGCTGCAAAAACTAGGGATTCCTAATTTTTGGATCTCTCTCCACATATTTTCAGCAAAATAAGGTTGGGTTGACTCTCCTCCCTAAGGCGCATCTTTCTATCGAAGCAGAATCTGATTCTGATCATTTTCAGTTTTTGACCTGACATTGCTGCCGAAAATTAGGGCTTTCCACAAAAGTGGAATTTTTGAGTGAGCCTAGGCCTGCATTGATCTCCTCCTCAAAATCGAAGTTTAGAGACCAAGATCAAAGAATTTAGTTGGACAGAACTCTGGAAAAGACAAACCCTAATCTGCTCGTGAACCAACACTGCATAAATTAAGCTTCGAATCCAGTTTCGACATCTTGACATGGTAAGATCTATTTTTTTGTATTTCCATTTGAGGTTCTCAGTTAAGATGTCTCACCATACCAAGTTTGATGAAAATCTTGTGGGATCTGATAAATTTCGAGATTAGAAGTATAGGATCTCCCTGGTCCTGGAAGAAAATGAGTTGGACTCCTACATCAATGAGGAGGTTCCAGTTCTAGAGGGATATGAGGCTAAGGCCTTACATAAGAAGAAGTTGGTTATGGCTAAAAGGATTCTTTCTGATTCAATCAAGGATCACCGCATACCACATGTCTCCTCCCTAAAGACACCTAAAGATATGTTTGATGCCCTAACAAAACTGTTTGAAGGAAAGAACATAAACCGGAAAATGACTTTGAGGAACTAGTTGAAGAATGTGAAGATTCAGAATGCGGAGACCATACAGTCATACTTCACAAGGGTCTCCCAGATCAAAGAACAACTTGAAATAGTGGACGAAGAAGTGGAGAATGTAGAGATTGTAATGGACACCTTGAATGGTCTCCCTAGGACATGGGACTCTTTCATTCAAGGGATCTGTGCCAGAAAGAAGTTAGTCAAGTTCAGAAGACTATGGGAAGAATTCTCACAAGAAGAAGCTCAGATAGCAGCTCAAGAAGAAAAGATGGGAAATGAAGATCAATCTCTCACAGTTCAATCCAAGAAAAAAAGAAGGGACCATTATCATTGTTCTAAAGGTAAGCACTCTTCCTCCAAGAAAACTCAACTTAGATGTTATACTTGTGATGAAATAGGACACTATGCCAAAGATTGTCCTAGAAACAAAAGAAACTCTCACAAGAAGAAAAACAACAAGAGAAGACATCATGATCATGCTGCAGAAGATGATGAACCTTCCACAAAGAGAAACAAGCAAGAAAGTGATGATTCTTCAAGTGATGAAGATTCAAGAATATGTTTTGATTTCTTCTCTCATGGGAAACATCACACATGGAAGCAATGATTGGCTTATAGATAGTGGGGCTTCCAAACATACGACAGGATTCAAAGAGTCTTTTGTAAGGCTATCAGAACATGAATCACCCCACAAGGTGAAACTCAGAGATGACTACTAGTATCCAATAAAAGGTAGTGGGGAATCCTCCTATAAGCTAGAATCTAGAAAGTCTACAAAGATGAAGGATGTATTGTTTGTATCAGGACTTAAGAAGAACCTCCTCTCCATATCTACATTAGATGCAAAGGCATGAGGGTTGCATTGGTAGATGGCCAAGTTCTCATGTGGCTAAAGGGAAAGACTTTTGATGATGCAGTAGTAATTGGGGAACAAGAGGGACGCCTATACAAATTGAAGGGCCATTCAGAACAAGCTTTGGTCCATGACATAGTAGAGCCAAATGAACTTTGGCATAGAAGGCTTGCACATGTGCACTACGAAGAACTACCACTTACAAGCAAAGCTGATGAAGTTCTTCCAGAAATTCAAGCAAAACATGATGGAGTCTGCAAAGGATGTGCAAAAGGAAAGAACACAAAGAAGACATTTCCAAGTAGCAAGAGCAAGGCAAAAGGAATCTTGGAAATCATTTACTCCGATGTATGCGGTCCAATGTCATCAAGTTCATTAAGCGGGTATGTATACTATGTTTGTTTTATTGATGATTTTTCTAAGAAGACATGGATTTAATTCATGAAGAACAAAGATGAAGTATTTATCAAGTTCAAGGAATTCAAACCCTTGATTGAGAACCACACTGAAAATAAGATCAATACTTTTCGATCAGATAATGGTGGAAAATTCACATCAAATGAATTCAAAGAGTTATGCAAAGATTCAGGGATTAAGAGGGAGTTAACCACTCCATATAATCCACAATAGAATGGAGTTGCAGAAAGGAAGAATAGAACGATCATGGAAGCTGCAAGGGCTATGATTCATGATCAAGATCTTCCCATGCATGTATGGGTAGAAGCTTCCAGAACAACGGTGTATGTACATAACCGTAATCCACACAGAGTACTCAAGAACAAGACACCTGAAGAAGTATTTTCTAGCAAGAAACCAGAAGTCATCCATCTCAGAATATTCGGTTGTCCAGTGTATATACACATTCCAAAGAGGGAAAATTTACATCCTTCAAGACAGAAGGGTATATTTGTGGGATACTCTGAAAGCTCGAAGGATTACAGAATATACTTCCCAGAATTCAAGAAGATCGGCATCAGCAGGGATGTAACATTTGACAAAGACTCAGCTTACAACAAATCCAGAAAGAGGCCTGCTTAAGAACCTAAAGAAACAGAAGCACCCAGAATTCATGACTCAACCATGAACGAAGAAAGTCAAGTAGAAGATCAAGAATTAGAAGAATCTCAAGAACATGTAGATCAACCTCAGGAGAAGAATCCTCATAAGAGGAAACATGCTTGGGTATGAGAAGCTATCCAAGGTGTAGAAATATATGGGGCTCCAGAAGAGAATCACAGAGAAAGAAAGAGGATCAGATTCTGCTCAGGGTATGTAGCCATATTATGTGATTTCATCGATAAATAACCTTCCAACTATGAAGAAGTGGAAGAAAGGAAAGAATGGAAGGATTCTATGATCGAAGAGTATCAATTGATCATGAAGAATGATGTTTGGGATGTTGTCCCAAGACCAAAAGGGAAGTCTGTTGTAACTTCCAAATGGATCTACAAGATCAAGCATGCTGCAGACAGCAGCATAGAAAAATATAAAGAAATATTTGTGGCTCATGGCTTCTCCCAGAAAGAAGGAATAGATTATGAAGAAACTTTTGCACCTGTAGCCAGATACACTTCCATCAGTTCAGTACTTTCTCTGGCTGCAGTAATGAAATGGAAGATACACCAAATGGATGTCAAGAATACTTTCTTGAATGGTGTAGTGGAAGAGGAAGTATATGTGGAGAAGTCGCTTAGTTTTGAGACACATGACAAGGAGTCTCATGGGTGTAGATTGAAGAAATCCCTATACGGTTTGAAACAGGCACCTAGGACATGGTATAGAAAAATTGACAGCTTTCTATCTAGTTTGGGCTTTACCAAGAGTAAAGAAGATTCCAACCTTTACTATAAGGTTGAAGATGGAAACCTAGTGATACTCCTACTGTATGTAGATGATCTGTTTGTAACAGGTATGGATGGGTTGATTGCTGATACGAAGAGGAATCTTGCTGCTGAGTTCAAAATGAAGGACTTGGGTATGATGCATTATTTTCTAGGCATGGAGGTGTGGCAGAATGCAGATGGAATTTCCCTGGGGGAAGGGAAATATACAGTAGAGATCCTGAAGATATTCGGGATGATGGACTGCAAGGCCATGACCACACCTATGGCATCAAACCTAGCTATTGAGTGATGCTTCATCAGAAGCAGTTGATGCTATGATGTATCGTCATATGATTGGGTCCTTGATGTACATGATGAACACAAGACCAGATATTTGCTTTGCTGTGAACACCTTGAGCCAGTTCCTGACAGATCCTAGACATGTTCACTTGATTTCTACAAAGTATATTCTGAGGTACCTGAAGGGTATAGTTGATTATGGGCTCAAGTATGAGGTGAATCAGAAGATTAACATGGAGGGTTATGTTGATTCAAATTGGGCAGGCAGTGCCATCAATAGGAAGAGCACTTCAGGGTGTTTCTTTAGTATGGAATCATGTGTGATCTCTTGTTTTAGCAGGAAGCAATCCTATGTGGCATTGAGTACAGTTGAAGCAGGGTATATCGTAGCTTGTTCAGCTTGTTGTGAGGCAGTATGGCCGAGGAAGCTACTATATGATTTATTTGATCTCCAGTTAGATGGTACCTGTATATACTGTGACAACCAGAGTTGTCTGAAGTTGATGGAGAACCTAGTGTTCCATGACAAGTTGAAACATATCGAGATCAAGTATCACTATATCAGGGATATGGTGCAGAGAGGAGCAGTGAAGCTCTAGTATGTTGCGACAGACGACTAGATAGTTGATGTATTGATGAAGCGATTGGCTAGAGTGAAGTTTGAGTACTTTAGGGAGAAGCTTGGTGTTCTCTAGATCGAGGTTCCCTCCAAGGGGAAGTGATGAGTCCATGAGCCATTCTGACATGGTGAGAGGATTATGTTCCTTCCATGGTCAGATGTAAGGGCTGAGCCATTCTGTCATGGTGAGAGGATTGATTTTTTCCATGTTAGATATGAGTGCCGAGCCATCCTAATATGACTATAGGATTGGTTCCTACATGATTAGATATAAGGGTTGTTTCCATTCTCTGAATGGAGGTACCTGGTCAGTTACTAGGAATACTCAGTCTGGGGCTGAGGACCATTCTGATATGACTATGGGATGTAGTGTCACATGATTAGATATGGGTGTAGGGCCATTCTAATGTGATTGAGGGATATGTTCCCACTTGATCAGATATAAGGGTTGTTTCCATTCTCTGAATGGAGGCACCTAGTCAATTACGAGGAACCCTCCGTCTAGGACTGAGAGCCTTTCTGATGATTCAAGGTCAGATGTAAGGGCTGTGCCATTCTGATATGGTGAGAGGATTAAGTTCCTTCCATGGTCAAATGTAAGGGATGTTCTGGTCTGACATGGTGGGAGGATTAAGTTCCTTCCATGGTCAAATGTAAGGGCTGGGCCATTTTGACATGGTGAGAGGATTAAGTTCCTTCCATGGTCATATGTGAGGGCTGGGCCATTCTGATATGATGGTGGATGTGTTCCTCTCATGGTCAGATGTGAGTGCTAGGTGTTCCGTTTTGACGATTCAAGATCAGATGTAAGTGTTGGGTGGGCCATTCTGACTTAGGATCATATATAAGCGTTGAAGAATACCTACATGGATGCTAGGCCTATAACTAGCATGAAAAAGGGCTGGCTCTGTAGAACTTCTTGTGACAAGAAGAATCATGAGATAACACCAGTGATGTTGACCCAGTGATGATCCAGATCTAATGACGATGATCCAGCAGTGATGATCCAGATCGAGTGATGATCCAGATCTAGTAATGTTGATCTAGAAGAGATGATCCAGATCGAGTGATGATTCAGATCCAGTGATGATGATCCAGATCTAGATGAAGATGACTTGAAGATGAATATGACTTGAAGATGAAGATGAACTGAAGATGAATATTACTTGAATATGACGAGAACTCGATGATGATCCAGATTATATAAAGAAGAATACTTGTGCTGATAAATTGTGTCGAGAGAATACCTTCCTAGTTAAGAGGGAGTGTTCATGTAATTGTAAGTTTGGAATGTATTCACTTGTATATATTATGTATTGTTCCCTGATGTTTATTCCAGGATGTGTTTGTAATGTAATTGATTCATGGTATGCCTCGATGTTCCGATCGGGAGTTTCTATAATCTAAACAAGTCATGTCAAGTCATTGTGGGTAACCCTCCTATTGATCAAGGGTTAAAGTCTCCGCAGTTCCGGGGCCCTAGGGTTATTAGACTCTCCTAGTGAATTTGTCCCNGAGTGAGCCTCTCTATTTATCACACACTCACTCACACTCAGTTGTAGTGCATAGCTGAGGGAGAAGAAGTTGTTGGGGCTAGAAAGAAAGAGACTACTGTTGTCAGGAGATCATCTTAGTGTTTTGGGGTTTTACTTTTGGTGTTGATTCTATCTCTAAGGAAGTTGAGGGGTTTTCTCCATCTATGGTTTCCCCGAGGAAAAACATTGTGTTTATTGTCTCTTGTGTTTGATTGTTGTACTTGTTATTCTCTCAGTTAAATATCCTAACATAATTCTATCTTGAATGATAAAATTCTAACATTTCAGACCTAGAAAATGACTTTGTGGTGTGTACTGATACATGTAATCAAGGAATTGGAGGACTTCTTATGCAAGAAAACCATGTGGTATGCTATGAGTCCAGAAAGTTGAAGGATCATGAGAAAAAATATGCTATTCATTATATAGAACTTGCAGCCATAGTACATGCTCTCAAGATGTGGAGGCAATATTTAATGGGAAGGAAATTTGAGCTAAGGACAGACAACTGTGGTCTGAAATACTTTTTTGATCAGCCAACTCTAAATGCTAGGAAATCTAGATGGCTGGAGTTTTTGTGTGAGTTTGATTTTGAAATCAAACACATAAAAGGAAAAGAAAATAAAGTGGTTGATGCACTCAGCATGAAGGTGCATGAAATGCATGTGGCATCTCATAGTATTTTCCAACCAGATTTGAGACAACAGATTATTAATCATACTGCTGAGGATGAAATGTATGTGCAGATAAAGGACAAGCTGTAGTAGCAAAGCCTTGAAAAGAAATATGAGGGATATAAATTGGAAGAAGATGAACTTCTTACTTGTAAGAACATAATTTATATTCCAATTGTAGCATAGTTGAGGATAATTGTTATGGATGAAATCCATCAAGCTCCATATTCTGGTCACCCATGATATCGGAAGACAATTGCTATAGCCAGAAACTAGTATTTTTGTCTAGGAATGAAACATGACATTGCTGAGTATATTTCCAAGTGCATGAAATGTTAGCAGGTGAAGTTTGAGCATTGACACCCAGCAGGTTTATTGCAGCCTTTTCTAGTTGCAGAATGGAAATGGGAATACATTTCCAAGGATTTTATTACAGGATTTCCAATGACTGTGAGAAAACATGATTCCATCATGGATGTGGTGGACAAGTTGATAAAGGAATCAAATTTTATACCAGTCAATTCAACGTATAAGGCTGATTCCATTGAAAAAATCTTCATGAAGGGTATTTTCAGATTGCATGGTTTGCCTAAGGCAATAATTTCTAACAGAGATACCAAGTTTCCTTCCAATTTTTGGAAGGGTATATTTGCATATTTGGGTACAAAGATGAACTGTAGCACCGCCTACTATCCTTAGACTGATGGATAGGAAGAGAGAGTGAATCAAGTGCTTGAAGACATGCTTCACATGTATGTACTGGACAAACCATTCAAGAGGGAGGATTATTTACACTTGATAGATTTTTCCTATCATAATGGAGAAGAATCATTGGGGATGATTCCATATGAAGCTTTGTATGGAAGAAAGCATAGGACACATGTGACTTGGGACAATCCAGTAAACAGGATTATTCTTGGTCCAGAATTGCTCAAGGAAATGTACCAAGAGGTTGCAAATATCAGGAAGAACCTGAAAGCAGCCCAAGATAGATAGAAGAGTTATGCAAATAAGCATAGAGTGCATAAAGAGTTCAGTATTGGAGATTATTTTTACCTTAGAGTGATTCCAAGGAAGAGTTCGTTGAAACTTGGAAGTTGTGCCAAGATGTCACATAGATATTGTGGGTATTTTGAGGTGCTTGAAATAATAGGTCCAGTTGGATATAGACTTGCATTGCTTGCTAGAACTAGAGCTCATACTTTTTTTCATGTTTCTTTGCTTAAGAAATATGTACATGACCCTAACCATGTGATAAATTGGGATGTGATTCAGGTGGAACCCAAGGGAGAGTTCCAAACTGAGCCATTGTGCATTCTCGACAAGAAGGTTGCAATGTTCCAGAATTGAGCCATTGGATAGGTAAAGGTGTAGTGGAAGCACTATGATCTTGATGAGCCTACATGGGAGCTAGAGGATGCCATGCGATTGGCACATCCATTTTTGTTCAATTTTGTATAGCACTAAGCATGGTTCTAGTGAAGGGGGAGGGGAATGTAACATACCAGTTTTGATCCCATGGTATTAAATTTGTACATGATGTAAACATTGTATTAAATCATGGCAAGGAGCTCAAGTCCAAGGTCCTACCATTAATTTAATGTTTTCGGTATCAGTGATCAATATCGATGCCAATGGTTATAGTGCTAAGTCAAGAACATTATTTTTGAAGATATCATGTAAATATGCAATTTAATAAAATACCACAACTAGCTATGCACTGCAACGAAAGAGATGGGGGCATGATTTCACAAGGAATAGGGAGGGAAATTATCCAAACCCTTGAGCCATAGGGTGAGACTGAATGTCAATGAGAGAAACCATAATCTCTCATCTAACCTTTTTTCCCTCTCTACTCAATCATTCAATTTTTCTAGAAGAGCGGTTGAGGCAGTTAATGCCTTGGGTGGAGCAAGGCATGGCAGTCGGTTTCGTGACTGAGCCAGGATGCAGTCTGAGAAAACCTATAGCTTTGGGGAAGCTACATTATTTCTTCTAAAGAAATTAATGACATGAATATGTGCCCATACTTTCATGATTGAATCACCCAGAATTTTTTTGGTCATATTCTTCCATTCCATTTTTTATTCATTATTTTTTTCACTATCTTAAGTCACCGGAGGAGTTGTTCGACAGTGTTTTTCTGTGTTATAGAGTGGTATGGAATCCTAGTCTCTTATGTACAAGTGAAACCTTGGTTATCCTTTGTTATAGAGTGGTATGGAACCCTAGTTGTCTATGTTACAGAGTGGATCCCTGTGTTGTTGTGTCTCCTTATGGTTTGTAGTTATGTGTGCCATGGCTTGGGTCTGAACTGTATGTAATACTTAGGAGTGGAAGAGATGTCAAATTGTATCGATAAACCTAGTGAAGGGAGGAACCTCACAAAAAGATAAGAGTGTCTAGTGAATCTTCTATGCACATCCTCAAGAGAACTAGAAGGGAAGGTATATCCTAAGGGACTGTGTAGCAGAGAAGAGGATACTTCCTTGTGTTGGGTGTGTAGGTATTGAGGATGCCAGAATAGATATATATTGTGGAGGTTTCCCTAGCTCTTTGAATAAGCCAATAGCTTAGCTATTCTACCTTTCCATTTCCTTAGTATCTTGATAAACCCAAACGTAGAGTGGCTTGGATGACAACCTAATAAACCCAATGGTATATTGGCTTGGTTAAGCATCCTGATAAACCCAATGATGTGTTGGCTTGGCTGTGTCTTGATGTGCATTTTTCCATGTGTGATCCTTGGCTGGAAAACCTGATAAACCCAACTGTTACCTGGCTTGGTTGAGTACCCTGATAAACCAAACAGTGAGATTTCTTGGTTGAGTGGCCTGATAAACCCATATGTTAGTTGGATTTGCTAGTCCTCAATGTGAATGTTGGCTTGACTTCCTACATTTTGATAAACCAAACTGGTAGTTGGATTGGATGAGTAGCTTGATAAGCCCAATAGTGTATTGGCTTGTTTTCTTGTAGCCTGATAAACCCAATTGTGTATTGGCTTTGTTGGACAGTTTGATAAACCCAACTGTAGGTTGGATTGACTGTGTTTGATATTTTATGGCTATTTGTGAGCTTATTGTTCCCTAGTTCCTTGTGTAAATTATGCCCAACTCGGGGGTGGAAATTGTGTTGAGAGATTGATGAACAAAACTGGCCTATGGTTTTGTGGAGCGTTGCAGTGACATAGCTAGTTGTGGGACAACTTCATCTTCAAGATAAGTATTCTTTGTTGTATTATTTCTGCAATGTATTTGCTTATGAATGTACTGAATATGTTGAATGCTTATTAAAGATTTAAGTAGAGTTTATTGTTGTTAAATGGACCTGCATTTTGCATCTGTATATGCCTTGTACTTTCCATTGCATTTTTCTTATGAACATGGAGGTTGGCTACCTCGCCAAAGAGTTAAAATATGGCTATCTTAAGGTAAACTGTGTTTTTCCGCACTCTGGGATCCGCCTATGGAAGGAGGAAGTCAGAAGTTGGAAGGAGGAAAATGGGGAAAAATACAAGGTAAAGTGTAGATTTCCACACCTAGAGCCTGCTACAGAAGGCATAAGTCGAAAGGAGGAAATCAACCAAACAAAAAAAGGTTAAGAAAAAAAGTTGTTTTTCTGTGATCCTGAAGTCCATAGTGGAAGGCATAAAATGGAATGCGAAAGGTTTAATGTGGATAAATTATTTTGACGTATTTTAAGTTTTTGATTCCCGAATTTTGTAGCTTAAGGTGGAAAGAGGAATGCAGAAGGAGGAATATGGATAAATTACTCTGCTATATTTTATGTTTATGATCCCCGAAGTCCACAGTGGAAGGCAAAAAGAAAAATGCGGAAGGAAGAATGTGGATAAATTACTCCATCATATTTTAATTTTTCGATTCCTGAAGTCTACAGCAGGAGATGAAAAGCAGAATATGGAATGCAGAATGTGGATAAAATTACTCCATCGTATTTTAAGTTTGATTCCTGAAGTCCGCATTAGAATGCAGAAATAAAAAAGAGGAAAGGAGAGAATTCATAGTGGCATTTTGCAGAGTTCTGTTTTCCGCAAGCCGCATTGCAGAAGGTGGAAGGTGGAAGGAAAAAAAGTCAGGTTTAGTGCGGAAATGAATTTTCTAGATACAAAATGGATCTGTGAGTTGTCGAATGAATGTTATAGTGTTGTTTATGCTTACACACGAATGTTAAAGGATGAACATGACCCATGACTTTTTTTAAAGAGAAAGAAATAATAAATTTTAAATTATTATGCATATTAGACAGGTGTATGGGCACTTGGGTACATGGACATCGTGGTATCAGAGTGAGTAGTGAAGTTGTGTTCCTCCCTCATATGGGGATGTGATAGTGTGGTATCAGAGCAAGTAGTAAAGTCATGTTCCTCCCTTATATGTCGATGAATAGGGGAGGGGATGTGACAACGTCATATCAGAGCAGTTGGTTTCAGCATTGGGCCTAGATGGGCCAAGAGAATAGTTTTCAGAGCTATTGGTTACAACATTGGGCCTAGATGGGCCAAGTGAATATTTTTTAGAGCTATTGGTTACAACATTAGTCCTACATGGGCCAATTGTATAGTTTTCATAGCTATTGGTTTCAACATCGAGCCTAAATGGGCTAAGTTGAATAGTTGTAGAGAGAGAGAAAAAATTGCACTGAAAATTCCGTAAGTGGTTTTCAAATTCTGAGATTGTCATGCAACTAACAATGGTGTTTATTAACACATTTTGCAGAGTCATAGTGCAGTTGGAAAATTTTGGTTTTCCTCAGCCATGAGAATCAATAGAATGAATGATGCACATGATCCCTATGAGATCGAGGTAGATGCTTGTTAATGTAATTGTAACTTCGGAATGTATTCACTTGTATTTCTTATGTATTGTACCCCAATATTTTTTCCAGGAAGTGTTTGTAATGTAATTGAGTCATGTCATGCCCCAATGTTCCGATCAGGAGTTTCTATAATATAAACAAGTCATGTCAAGTAAATGTGGGTAACCCTCCTATTGTTCAAGCGTTAAATTCCCCGTGGTTCCAGTGCCCTAGGGTTGTTAGAATCACCTAGTGAAGTCAGCCCTAGTGAGTTATTGTCAAGCCGAGAATTAGTA
The DNA here is from genome assembly GCA_001517045.1 of Pseudotsuga menziesii. NCBI lineage: Eukaryota > Viridiplantae > Streptophyta > Pinopsida > Pinales > Pinaceae > Pseudotsuga > Pseudotsuga menziesii. Next base: position 310,319 of record LPNX010589492.1, on the reverse strand, counting down.
TAAATAGAGAGTTAGCCTCTCTATTTATGACACACTCACTCACACTCAGTTGTAGCAAATAGCTGAGAGAGAAGAAGTTGATGGGGCTAAAAAGAAAGAGGCTACTACTGTCGGGAGATCATCTTACTGTTTTGGGTTTTACTTTTGGTGTTGATTCTATCTCTGAGGAAGTTGCAGGGTTTTCTACATTTATGGTTTCCCCGAGGAAAAACATTGTGTTCTTTGTCTCTTGTGTTTGATTGTTGTGCTTGTTATTCTCTCAGTTAAAATATCCTAATATAATGCTAAGTTAATGTTAAAAATCTAACATGGTATCAGAGCTAACCTAAGAAGAAGACATTGTGCAGCTACGGGGACTTGGGCTTCCTACTTCTTGGATCTGTCTCCATAGTTTTTCAAAAAAAGAAGGTTGGGCTGACTCTCTGCCATAGGGCGCATCTTTTTATCAAAACATAATCTGATTCTAAGCTTTTTCAGTTTTGGACTCGACACTGCTGCCGAAAATTAGGGCTTTCCACAGAAGTGGAATTTTTGAGTGAGCCCAAGCCTAGATTGATCTCCTCCTCAAAATTGAATTTTAGAGATATCAAAGCATTTGGTTGGAAATAACTCCCAGAAGTTCAAACCCTAACCTGCTCCTGAACCAGCACTACAGAAATTCAGCTCCAAATCCAGATCCGACATCTTGACCTGGTAAGATCTAAATCTTTTGTATTTCCATTTGAGGATCTCAGTTAAGATGTCTCATCATACCAAGATTGATGAAAATCTTGAGGGAGCTAATAAATTCTGAGCCTGGAAGTATAGGATCTCCCTGGTCCTGGAATAAAATGAGTTCGACTCCTACATCAATGAGGAGGTTCCAGTTCCAGAGGAAGATGAGGATAAGGCCTTACATAAGAATAAGTTGGTTATGGAAAAGAGGATTATTGCTGATTCAATCAAGGATCACCTCATACCACAGGCGTCCTCCCTCAAGACACCTAAAGCTATGTTTGATGCCCTAACCAAACTATTTGAAGGGAAGAACATAAACCAGAAGATGACTCTAAGGAATCGGTTGAAGAATGTAAAGATCTAGAATGAGGAGACCATTCAGTCATACTTCACAAGGGTCTCCCAAATCAAAGAACAACTTGAAGCAGTAGATGAAGAAGTGGAGAATGCAGAAATTGTGATGAAAACCTTGAATGGTCTCCCTAGATCATGGGATTCTTTCATCCAAGGAATTCGTTCCAGGAAGAATCTAATCAAGTTCAGTAGACTGTGAGAAGAATGTTCACAAGAAGAATCTTGAATAGCAGATCAAGAAGAAAAGATGGGAAGTGAATATCAATCTCTCACAGTACACTCCAAGAAAGGCAGAAGGGAAAATCATCATCACCAAGGTAAGCATTCTCATCAGAAAAATAATTTTGTAATAAGGGATCCATCCAAACTCAGATGTTATACATGTGATGAAAGAGGACACTTTGCTAGAAGTTTTCCCATGAATAAGAGTGGATCCAAGAAGAAGAAGAACTCCAAAAGAAGACATCATGTGCACACTGCTGAGGATGATGATCCTCCCAAGAAGAAATTAAAACAAGAAAGTGAATACTCTTCAAGTGATGAAGAATATGTTCTGATCTTCGCTCTCACGGGAACTGTCACTCATGGAAGCAAATATTTGCTTATTGACAGTGGGGCTTCCAAACACATGATAGGATTCAAGGAATATTTTGAGAAACTATCCGAACATAATTCACACCATAAGGTGAAACTTTGGAATGACTACCACTATCCCATAAAAGGCAGTGGTGAATCCTCCTACAAGCTAGACTCTGGAAATTCTATGAAAATGAAGGATGTCTTGTCTGTACCAGGACTAAAGATGAATCTTCTCTCCATATCGGCACTAGATACAAAAGGCATGAGGGTTGCATTTGTAGATGGCCAAGTCCTCATGTGGCCAAGAGGAAAGACTATTGACGATGCAATAGTAATTAAAGAACAAGAAGGAGGATTATACAAATTGAAGGGCCATCCAGAACAAGATTTGGTCCATGACACAATGGAGCCAAATGAACTTTGGCATAGAAGGCTTGCACATGTGCACTACAGAGCACTACCACTTGCAAGCAAAGTTGTTGAAGATCTTCTAGAAATTTAAACAAAACATGAAGGAGTTTGCAAAGGATGTGCGAAAGGAAAGAACACAAAGAAGACATTTCCAAGTAGTGAAAGCAAAGCAAAAGGAATCTTGGAAATCATTCACTCCGATGTATGTGGTCCAATGCCACCCAGTTCTTTAAGTGGGTATGTATACTATGTTTATTTTATTGATGATTATTCTAGAAAGACATGGATATACTTTATGAAGAACAAAGATGAAGTTTTCAGCATGTTCAAGGAATTCAAAGCCTTGATCGAGAACCACACAGAAAAGAATATTAAGACCTTTCGATCAGATAATGGCGAAGAATTCACATCAAATGAATTCAAAGAGTTATGCAAAGATTCAGGGATTAAGAGGGAGTTATCCACTCCATATAATCCACAACACAATGGGGTTGAAGAAAGGAAGAATAGAACTATCATGGAAGCTACAAGAGCAATGCTTCAAGATCAAGATCTTCCCATGCATCTATGGGAAAAAGCTGCCAGAACAGTAGTGTATGTACAGAATTGTACTCCACATAGAGTACTCGAGAACAAGACACCTTAAGAAGTCTTTTTTGGCAAGAAGACAGAAGTCATCCATCTCTAAATATTCGACTGTCAAGTGTACATACACATTCCGAAAGAAAAGAGGACAAATTTAGATCCTTAAGGAAAGAAGGGTATATTTGTGGGATACTCTAAAAGCTCGAAGGCTTACAGAATATACTTCCCAAGATTCAAGAAGATCAACATCAGCATGGATCTAACATTTGACGAAGACTCAGCTTACAACCAATCAAGAAAGAGACTTGTTGAAGATCCTGAAGAATGAGAAGCACCCAGAATTCATGACACAACCATGAATGAAGAAACTCAAGAAGAAGATCAAGAATTTGAAGAACCTCAACAACCTATAGATCCACCTTAGGAGAAGAATCCTCACAAGAGGAAACCTGCTTGGGTCTGAGAAGCTATCCAAGGTGTGGAAAGATATGGGGCTCCAGAAGAGAATCACAGAGAAAGAAAGAGGAACAGGTCCTACTCTGCGTATGTAGCTTTATTGTGTGACTTTATCAATAAAGAACCTTCCAACTATGAAGAAGCGGCAGAACATAAAGAATGGAAGGATGCTATGGTCAAAGAGTATCAATCAATCATGAAGAATGATGTTTGGGATGTTGTCCCAAGACCAGAAGGGAAGTCAGTTGTAACTTCCAAATGGATCTACAAGATCAAGCATGCTGCAGATGGAAGCATAGAGAAATATAAAGCAATATTCGTGGCTCATGGCTTCTCAGAGAAATAAGGAATAGATTATGAAGAAACCTTTGCACATGTAGCCAGATACACTTCTATCATATCAGTACTTGCTCTGGCTATAGTGATGAAATGGAAGATACACCAAATGGATGTCAAGACTACTTTCTTGAATGGTGTAGTGGAAGAGGAAGTGTATGTAGAGCAGCCACTCGGTTTTGAGACACATTACTGGGAGTCTCATGTGTGTAGATTGAAGAAATCCTTGTATAGTTTGAAACAGACACCCAGGACATGGTATGACAGAATTGATGGCTTTCTATCCAGTTTGGGCTTTACCAAAAGTAAAGCAAATTCCAACCTTTACTACAATATTGAAGATGGAAACCCAGTGATAATCCTACTATATGTAGATGATCTATTTGTAACAGGTATGGATGGGTTGATTGCTGATATGAATAGGAAGCTTGCTGCCAAGTTCAAAATGAAGGACTTAGGTATCATGCACTATTTTCTAGGCATGGAGGTGTGGAAGAATGCGGATGGAATCTCCCTTGGACAAGGGAAGTATGCAGTAGAGATCCTGAAGAGGTTCGGGATGATGGAATGCAAGGCCATGGCCACACCTATGGCATCGAAACTAAAGTTTTTGACTGATTATTCATCAGAAGCGGTTGATCCTACAATGTAACATCAGATGATTGGGTCCTTGATGTACCTGATGAACACAAGACCAGATATTTGATTTGCTATGAACACCTTGAGCCAGTTCCTGAAAGATTCAAGACATGTTCACTTGATTGCTGCAAAGCATATTCTGAGGTACCTGAGGGGTATAGTTGATTATGGGATCAAGTATGAGGCAAATCAAAAGATTAACCTGGAGGGTTATGTTGATTTAGATTTTTCAGGCAGTGCCATCGATAGGAAAAGAGCTTCAGGGTGTTGCTCCAGTATGGGATGAGGTGTGATCTCTTGGTTTAACAGGAAGCAATCCTATGTGGAACTGAGTACAACTGAAGAAGAGTATGTTGCATATTGTTCAGCTAGTGGTGCGGCAGTATGGCTGAGGAATCTACTATCTGATTCATTTGATCTCCAGTTGGATTCTACTTGTATATATTGTGACAACAAGAGTTGTGTGAAGTTGTTGGAGAACCTGGTGTTCCATGACAAGTCAAAGCATATCAAGATCAAGTATCACTATATCAGGGGTATGGTGCAGAGGGGAGCAGTGAAGCTCTAGTATGTTGCGACGGATGAACATATAGTTGATGTGTTGACAAAGCCATTGGCTAGAGTGAAGTTTGAGTACTTCAGGGAGAAGCTTGGTGTTCTCCAGATCGAGGTTCACTCCAAAGGGAAGTGATGAGTCCGTGAGCCATTCTGACATGGTGAGAGGATTGGTTCCTTCCATGGTCAGATGTAAGGGCTAAGCCATTTTGTCATGATGAGAGGATTGGTTCCTCACATGTCTGATATGAGTGCTGAGCCATTCTGATGTGACTATAGGATTGGTTTCTACATGATCAAATATAAGTGCTCAATGCCATTCTTGGAATGGAGGCACCTGGTCAGTTACTAGGAAAGCTCAGTTTGGGACTAAGGGCCATTCTGATGTGACTGTAGGATTAGTTCCTACATGATCAGATGTGAGTGCAGAGCCATTCTAAGGTGATTGTAGGATTGGTTCCTACAATAATCAGATGTAAGTGCAGATCCCTTTAAGCATGGATGATTGGTTCCTTACATGGTCAAATGTAAGTTTTGAGTCTTTCTGACATTGGTTTTCATATGTAAGTGCAGAGCCCCTTCGGCATGGAGGATTGGTTCCTCGCATGGTCAAATGTAAGTGCTGATCCTTTCTAACATTGGTTATCAGATGTCAGTGCTAGGCCTTTCTGACAGGGTTATGGGATGTGTTCCCATATGGTCATATGTGAGCGCTGGGAGTGCCTTTCTGATATGATTATAGGATTGGTTCCTACATGATCAGATATAAGTGCTAGGTGGGACATTCTAACTTAGGGTCGTATATAAGTACTGGAAAAGACCTACATGGAGGCTAGGCCTACAACCAGCATGAAAGAGGGTTGGCTCTGTAGAACTTCCTATGATGAGAAGAATCAAGAGATAGCACCCATGATGATGATCCAACAGAGATGTTCTAGAACCAGAGATGATCCAGATCCAGTAATGATCTAGATCTAGTGATGATGATCCAAATCCACTGATGATCCAGATCCACTGATGATGATCCAAATCGAGTGATGATATAGATCCAGATGAAGATGACTTGAAAATGAAGATGACTTGAAGATGACGAGGACTTGACGATGATATATATGATACAGAGAAGAAGACTTGTGCTGATAAATTGTGTTGAGAGAATACCTTCCTAGTTAAGAGGGAGTGTTAATGTAATTGTAACTTCAGAATGTATTCACTTGCATTTCTTATGTATTGTACCCCGATGTTTATTCCGAGAAGTGTTTGTAATGTAATTGAGTCATGTCGTGCCTCGATGTTTCAATCGGGAGTTTCTATAATATAAACAAGTCATGTCAAGTCAATGTGGGTAACCCTGCTATTGTTCAAGGGTTAAAGTCCCCACAGTTCCGGGGCCCTAGGGTTGTTAGACTCACCTAGTGAAGTCGGACCTAGTGAGTTATTGTCAAGTTAGGAATTAGTATAAATAGAGAGTGAGCCTCTCTATTTATCACACACTCACTCACACTTAGTTGTAGCGCATAGCTGAGGGAGAAGAAGTTGTTGGGGCTAGAAAGAAAGAGGATATTGTTGTCGGGAGATTGTCTTACTGTTTTGGGTTTTACTTTTGGTGTTGATTCTATCTCTGAGGAAGTTGCGGGGTTTTCTCCATTTATGGTTTCCCCAAGGAAAAACACTGTGTTCATTGTCTCTTGTGTTTGATTGTTGTGCTTTTTATTCTCTCAGTCAAAGGATCCTGATATAATGCTAGCTTAATGTTAAAAATATAACAATGCTATGGGGGAAAACATTTGAGTTGGAAATGATGAAACCAAATCTAATGGAAGAACATATCAAGAGACTCCCTCAGATACTACAGCCATCATGAAAATCCTAAGGATGGGTTTGTGAAGCTGCAGAGAAGATAATGAGAGGATGATTAGAGATCAAGAAGACTAGAAACAGTTGAAGGCAGCCATGCTACAGATTTTGAATGACATCCAAAGGAAAATAAACTTTGGGTATCGAGCAGTAAATATGGAAGGAAGTAGGAGAATTTCCAGAGGAAGAAAAAGGTCTTCTAGTGGATCATCTAACTCTGAAAGATCCACTGGCTTGTTTGTCTACATCCTGATAACCCCAATTGTGTATTAGCTTGGTTGGACAGTCTGATAAACCCAACTGTAGGTTGGATTGACTATATTTGATATGTTATGGCTATGTGTGAGCCTGATTTCCCTAGTTCCTTGTGTAAATCATGCCCAGCTGGGGGGTGGCAGTTGTGTTGCATTATTGAGAGATTGATGAACACAACTGGCCTATGGTTGAGTGGAACATTGCAGCGACATATCTAGTTGTGGGACAAGAGCATATTCAATATAAGTATTCTCTGTTTTATTATTTCTGCAATGTATTTACTTGTTAATGTACTGAATATGTTGAATTCTTATTAAATATTTAAGTAGATTTTACTGTTGTTAAATGTCCCTGCATTTTGCATCTGTATATACCTTTTACTTGACACTACATTTTTCTTATGATCATGGAGGTTGGATACATGGACAAAGAGTCAAAATGTGACTATCTTAAGGTAATATGTGTTTTTCTGCACTTTGGAATCCTCTTGCGGAAGGAGGAATTTGCAATTTGAAAGGAGGAAAATGGGGAAAAAGACAAGGTAAAGTCTAGATTTCCGCACCTCGAGCCCACTGCAGAAGGAGGAAGTCGAAAGGCAGAAATCGACAAAAAAAAAAATCTTAAGGAAAAAAGTTGGTTTTTTGCGATCCCAAAGTCCACTGTGGAAGGCAAAAAGCAGAATGCAGAAGGTGGAATGTGGATAAATTATTCCATCATATTTTAAGTTTCTCATTCCCGAAGTCCACAGCAAAAGGTGGAAAGTGTAATGCGGAAGGCGGAATGTGCATAAATTACTCCGTCGTATTTTAAGTTTTTTATCCCCGAAGTTCGCAGCAGAAGGCGGAAAGTGGAATGCGGAAGGTAGAATATGGATAAATTACTATGTCGTATTTTAAGTTTTTGATTCCCGAAGTTGGAAGTGGAAGGAAAAAAGTGGAATGCAAAAGGAGGAATGTGGATAAAACTACTCTGTCTTATTTTAAGTTTTGATTCCTGAAGTATGCATCGAAATGAGAAAAGCAAAAAGAGGAAAGGTGAGATTTCACAGTGGCATGTTGCAAAGTTCCGTATGTCAGAAACTGCATTGCAGAAGGAAGAGGGTGGAATGTTAGTTTTTCAACATTTAAGCTAGCATTATGTTAAGATATTTTCACTGAGAGAATAACAAGCACAGTAATAACATAATCACATCACAAGAGACAAGAGACACAAAGAGTTTTGATAGGGGAAACCATAAATGGAGAAAACCCCTCAACTTCCTCTAAGATAGTATCACCACAAGATGTGAAACCCAAAACAGTAAGATGACCTCCCAACACAACAACATCCTTCTGTCTTCTGTCAAGCCAAAGTATTTCCTTCTCCAAAGGTGCACCACACTTGAGAGAGCAAGTGATGTAATTCACAAGTGATAAAGAGAGAGACTCTCACTCTCTATTTATATTCTTCTGTTGACTTGAAGTGCACTCAACCATGTAGGCTTAACTTACAATTAATTACTCGAGCCTACACCTTAATTAGTGTATAATAACCCAAGTGCCCCATAACTGTGGGGACTTACCTAATGACTTGATATGACTTGTTTACATTATTAATCCTCCCGATCGGAACATCGGGGCATGACCACATGACTCAAATACATAATAGAAACATCCCGGAATAAACATCGGGTTATAATACATAGAAGAACACATTCCGAAGTTACATATAAATCAACACTCCCTCTTAACTAGGAAGGTATTCTTTCGACACAATTTTTCAGCACTGGTCTTCTTCTCTGTATCAACTGGATCATCTTCATCTTTGAGTCATCTTCAACGTCAAGTCATCTAGATCTGGATCATCTCTCTATCTAGATCATCATACAAAGGCATCACTGGATCTAGATCATCACTCGATCTGGATCAACATCGCTGGATCTGGATCATCACTCGATCTGGATCATCATCACTGGACTGGATCTGGATCATCACTTGATCTGGATCATCACTGCTAGATCTGGATCATCACTCGATCTGGATCATCTCTCTAGACTAGATCTGGATCATCACTCAATCTGGATCACCACTGTTGGATCTGGATCTCTCGGAGTCATCATAACTGGATCTGGATCATAGCTCGATTTGGATCTCCACTAGTCACCATCATGTGTGTACTATCTCGTCATAGGAATTTCTACAGAGCCAGCCCTTTTTCATGCTGGTTGTAGGCCTACTCTCATGTAGGTCTTCGCCCAGCACTTACATCTGACCTGCTCGTCAGAAAGGCATGCCCAGCACTCACATCTGATCATGTAGTAAACTACAATCCCATCAGAAAGTCCCAGCACTCACATTCACCAGCATGGTAGGCACAATCAACTACCATCTGTGAAATGGCTATGCACTTATATCTGACCTACTCGTTAGAATGGCACATTCACCCAGGCCGAAACACATCCTACCACAATGATGAATGACTTTCACCCAGGCCAGAGCCCCTCTTACCACAATGATGAAATATTTTCACATTCACCCAGGCCGAAACACATCCTACCACAATGATGAATGACTCTCACCCAGGCCGGAGCCCCTCCTACCACAATGATGAGAGATTTGTGCACTCACATCTGACCTGGTAGAAACTGAATCCTACACTCTTTGTCAGAATGGCCCCCAGTCCCTGACTGAGCTACCTGGTAACGGACCAGGCGCCTCCACTCTCCCGGAGAGTGGCAGTTGCCCTTACATCTGACCTGCTCGTCGGAATATCTAGCACTCACATATGTCATGGGAGGAACTTAATCCTTTAGCCATGACCAGAATGGCTCAGCCCTTACATCTGACCTACTCGTCAGAATGGCTCTCTCAGTCCCTGACTGAGTGTTCCTGGTAACTGACCAGGCGCCTCCACTCTCCCGGAGAGTGGCAGTTGCCCTTACATCTGACCTACTCGTCAGAATGGCTCTCTCAGTCCCTGACTGAGTGTTCCTGGTAACTGACCAGGTGCCTCCATTCCTAGAATGGCAACTGCTCTTACATTTGTCCTACTCGACAGAATGGCCAACACTTATATCTGACATAGAAGGGAGCAACCCTCTCACCATGATAGAATGGCTCAGCCCTTACATCTGACCTGCTTGTCAGAATGGCTATGGATCTCAGCACTCATATTAGTCATGGAAGGAACCAATCCTCTCACCATGACGGAATGGCTCAGCCCTTACATCTGACCTGCTTGTCAGAATGGCTATGGATCTCAGCACTCATATTAGTCATGGAAGGAACCAATCCTCTCACCATGACGGAATGGCTCAGCCCTTACATCTGACCATGGAAGGAACCGATCCTCTCACCATGTCAGAATGGCTATGGGTCTCATCACTATCTCTAGGAGGAAGCCTCGATCTGGAGAAAACCAAGTCTCTCTCTGAAGTACTCGAACTTCATCCTAGCCAATGGCTTCGTTAATACATCAGCTATCTGTTCCTCCGTTGCAACATACAGGAGCTTCACTGCTCCTCTCTGCACCATATCCCTGATATAGTGATACTTGATCTCGATATGCTTCGACCTGTCATGGAACACTGGATTCTCTGACAACTTCACACAACTCTGGTTGTCACAATGTATACAAGTAGCATCCAACTGGAGATCAAATATATCAGATAATAGCTTCCGTAGCCATACTTCCTCACAACTAGCTGAACAAGCTGCGACATACTTTGCTTCAGCTATAGTCAGTGCCACACAGGATTGCTTCCTGCTAAACCAAGAGATCACACCTGATCCCATACTGAAGCAACATCCCGAAGTACTCTTCCTGTCGATGGCACTGCCTGCCCAATCTGAATCAACATAACCCTCCACGTTAATCTTTTGATTCGCATCATACTTGAGCCCATAATCAATTGTACCCTTCAGGTACCTCAGAATATGCTTTGCAACAATCAAGTGAACACTTATCGTATCTATCAAGTACTGGCTCAAGGTGTTCACAGCAAAGCAAATATCTGGTCTCGTGTTCGTCAGGTACATCAATGACCCAATCATCTGACGATACATCATGGCATCAACCGTCTCTGAAGAAGTATCACTCAATAGCTTCAGGTTCGATGCCATAGGTGTAGCCATGGCCTTGCAGTCCATCATCCCGAACCTCTTCAGGATCTCTACTGCATACTTCCCTTGTCCAAGGAAGATTCCATCTGAACTCTGCCACACCTCCATACCTAGAACAATAGTGCATCAAGACATAACAGGAGTATCACTGGTCTTCCGTCTTCAACCTTGAAGCAAAGGTTGGAATCCTCTTTACTCTTAGTAAAGCCTAGAGTCATCAGTAATCTTCCCATCCTATCATACCATGTCAAACCTCAATATATTCTGTAGTCACTCC
>LPNX010589492.1:233814-298085 GCA_001517045.1 Pseudotsuga menziesii | reverse complement strand
ATAGTCTCACAAAAGATTCCTTGAATCCCGTCATATGTTTGGAAGCCCCACTGTCTATAATCCAATCATCACTTCCATGAATAATGTTACCTGTGAGAGTTGAAATCAAAACATATTCATCCTCGCTTGAAGAATCTTCACTTTCATGTCTGGATCTCTTTTTGGATGGTTCATCATCCTCTGCAGCATGAGCATGATGTCTTCTTTGGCCTCGTCTCCCTCTGAAACTGGAACCTCTATGCTCATGTAGGTGTCCAATATAGAGAGATAAAATACTTCTATGCTTGGAAGTTGTCAACTTCACCAAGCTTATCATCAAGCTGATCACTTTGAAATGAGAACCTCAAATGGAAATACCAAAGGATTAGATCTTACCGATTTGAGGTGTCCGCCCTTGTCCCAGAGTTTGCTGATCTAGGGTTTGTCGCAGAAACCCTAATTTTCAAAACTTGGAATATTTCAGATCTGATTGGATGAACAGATAGATCTCTTCAAATGGAGCTGTCCAATGTACTCCTTTTCTGAAAACAGTGGAGGGAAACTCCCGGAACAGGAAGCCGTAATTTTCTAATTTCTTCTACAGAAATTCCTGTTACTATTTCTGTGATATCTCCGAAATTACTGATCCTATGTGTCTAAAATTTCTCACTAAGGTAACCTTTCATGTCCCTGATCCCACACCATAGATTTCATTAGAATTGGTTTCACCATTTGGGATTTATGATCATTTTCCCAAGGTGACCTGTTACAGGACTGTTCAGAACAGCGAAGTTGAACGGCATGCCACGTGTCACTGGTTCATCTTCTAAGTCTGACCTTAGGACCACAGAAATTACAGTCCGTTCCCTTTTCTGAAAATCTTTAAGAATTCCATTTGGACCTCTGTAGCCCAAGATATTGCATATCTCCCCAGGTGTCCTGTTTATGGATGATTTCTGGAAGAGGATGGAACCCTAACTTGGAGAGATCATATCTCCCAGAATATAGCGAATCAGAGGCTGAAATTTGGATACAGTGTTCATCAGGATTTTATATTTGGCGCCTGAAATTTTTAGCTTTTGAGACTTCTCCAATCTCAGAATATAGCGACTATACCAAAACTTAGCAATTTTAGTATTTAGGGTTTCTCCTAGCTAGGGGTCAAACTAGGGTTTGACTTTCCCGAAGATTTACCCAACCAAATTTCTTGATCCAGGTCTCTAAATTTCGGTTTTGATGAGGAGAATAACCCTATTCTGGTCTCACTCAAAAATTCCTCTTTTGTAGAAATCCCTAATTTCCACATCGAAACTGAAAATGCTTGAAATTGAATTTCGCATCGACAGAAAGATGCACCCTTCAATGGAGAGTCATCCTAACATACTTTTGCTGAAAATCTATGGAGGAAGATCCACAAAATAGGAATCCCTAGTTCCTGTAGCTACACAATGTCTTCTTCTCAGGTTAGCTCTGATACCATGTTAGTTTTTCAACATTTAAGCTAGCATTATGTTAAGATCTTTTCACTGAGAGAATAACAAGCACAACAATAACATAAGCACATCACAAGAGACAAGAGACACAAAGAGTTTTGATAGGGGAAACCATAAAGGGAGAAAACCCCTCAACTTCCTCTAAGATAGTATCACCACAAGATGTGAAACCCAAAACAGTAAGATGACCTCCCAACACAACAGCAGCCTTCTGACTTCTGTCAATCCAAAGTATTTCCTTCTCCAAAGGTGCTCCACACTTGAGAGAGCAAGTGATGTAATTCACAAGTGATAAATAGAGAGACTCTCACTCTCTATTTATATTCTTCCATTGAATTGAAGTGCACTCAACCATGTAGGCTTAACTTGCAATTACTTACTCGAGCCTACACCTTAATTAGTGTATAATAACCCAAGTGCCCCATAACTGTGGGGACTTACCTAATGACTTGATATGACTTGTTTACATTATTAATCCTCCCGATTGGAACATCGAGGCATGACCACATGACTCAAATACATAATATAAACATCCCGAAATAAACATCAGGTTATAATACATAGAAGAATACATTCTGAAATTACATATACATCAACATGGAAGGCGGAAAAGTCAGGTTTAGTGCTGAAATGAATTTTCTAACTACAGAATGGATCTGTCAGCTTAAGAAAGACTATTACAATGATGTTTATTCTTAAGCATGAATGTTAAAGGATGAACATGACCCATGAATATGTTTAAATAGAAAGAAATAATAAATTTTAAATTATGATGCATATCGGCCAGGTGTATGGACATCGTGGTATCAGAGCTAGTAGTGAAGTCATGTTCCTCCCTCATATGGGGACATGACAGTGTGGTATCAGAGAGAGTAGTGAATTCACGTTCCTCCCTTATACACCGATGAATATGGGAGGGGACGTGAAAATCCTCACTTATTAAGTCAACTATTGTCCTCTTATCAAACAAGGAGTATGGTAGCACAATGCATTGCTTACCACTTTGATTCCCAGCTATTTGTATCCAAAAAATTTAGCCAGCACTAGCAGCGTTGTTGCACGATGCAACCTAAATAATCCAAGGAAACAGTGGTGATAGGGAAATATTGATTTAACCCAGGACATTCACATGATAGAAATGGTCAGCCATAAATAAGCTTAACAGATAATGAAAACCATAGCTCCTGGAAACCAAAAATAAAATCACCACTAATACATTAAGAAAGGGATAAAAAGGATAATCTTACCAAGAATCCAAACTTGAATGTTGGAATTGGTAGAATCGATAGGAATCAGTATTGTGGAACAAATTATTCAACTACCAAAGCATTAATCCCTCAGACTCCCAAGGTGTCCCAAAATATATGTGATTCCAACTGTTCTTGAATCCCTCCGAATTGCCAGTCGTGCATCTAGGAGAGGGAGGACTGAGAACCCCATATATTTATTAATCCCAATATCCCTAGAGAAGAAAAAATATATTAGGATTATGGATAGAAAAACGCACCAGTCGTAATAGTCACTCAAATTCAAATGGATTTGAACTCTGCATTTCCCTCCATAAAGACAATTCCTTACGAGTTACATACCTCAAATTATCCTTTTTCCACACTACATCAACATTCCCTAACAAAGCATTCATTTATGCTTCAGCCGTTGCCAACAACTCATTCAGTGATTGGAGTGATTAATTAATTAAACAATTGAAATCATGCATCCTACCCTATAGGTCCTCAATGCTACTACTCATAAAGGAAATATCGATGGAACAATCCTAGAGCCTCCAAGTTCCACCTACACAATCATGGAGCCTTCCAATTTCTTCCAGCGATTGTGAACCCTAGCGAGCTAGCGACCAGTATGCTTGTAGTTGAAATTTTGCAGAATGAAGGACTGTGGTTATGGGTTCTATGTTTCCAATGGTCCATTCATCGAAGACTGGAGTATGAGTCTAGAGATTTGGAACTGTGCAGCATGACGATGCCACTTCCATAGACAACTCGACCCAGAGCCATATAGAACTTCATCATATTCTCATCGATGGTGATAAATTATGATTAGTAGATCACACAATTATGCATTCAATGGAATTAACTGATGGAATTTAAGAATTCATGTGGATGGTGCCAAGTGGACAATGCTGACTGGCGAGCCGTGAGTTTCCTTACTGTGTAGTGACAAGTGTGAATGGAGCTTGGAATTGGACATGTCATCATGGAGTCTTCCATTTGGATCTCCTGACATGCTGTCGATTGATTCATTTGAGGCCCACTGAATTTTGCCCTAGTCTCGACTCCCCACTACCTGGTTCCCACATTCCATGATGGCTAAGTGGATCGGGCTCCTACCTCCATACTCTAGACCCAACAACCTCCTACCTCTAGACTTGGCTATTGTAACTCTATTCTTATAACTAATATAATGACATTTTGATAAAAAAAATTAAGTGTCAAAACCACGTTTTACAAAAATATTCAACTTTCTAACAAAATGAATTTGGCCAATTTTTATTCGTATTTGACGGGAAAATTGTCCAAAAATGGGAAAAATGCTCGTTAAATTCCAACTCTACTCCCACCTCTTTTTTTAATTGCATGAAGAACATGGTTCTGTGGAGAGATGGAGATTATTTTCTTCATCCTCTTCCTGATGATGAATATTACCATTAAAATTCCCTACGCTAAGGATGGCGAAAAAACCCAACACTCAATCCCCCCACAATCGCCAACACCACTCCCCCGTTGTAGGATATGGCCGCCGGCATAAGGAGATAACCCATCAATGAGTTTACAGCAAATAATAGAGTTTACACAGTTTTTATAGAGTAACCTCTGTTCTTCCGCTTATCTAGTAGTAGAAGCATTGATCTTGCTAATTGTTGAGGTGATCCCATTGAAATACATGAATTCACCTGGCTGAAAATAATGTTATTGTAGCTAATCCTTACCAGTGTTATTATGCTCACAACATATTGATAAAAAACATTGGCCAAAAACAACATCAAGAGAGAATCCTAATACTGCATAATTGTATGGGTCTTCCATCCATCGAACAGAATGATAACCTCCTCCCCCCATTAAAATGTCATGGGAAACATCCTCTTGTTTTTATCTAAATATTTATGATTCTTATGGATTATTTCTTCATGTTTGCATAACACCATAGAGAGTCAATGAAATTGTCTGTTGCAACATAATTGGATTTTATTTATTCATTTCTTTCAACCTTTACAGACATATAAATACCTCACTAATTGGACTCATGAATGTATGAGGAGGGGTAATACAACATCGTAAGAGAGTTGAATGCAACTTAGATGCATGTAAATCCTTCTTCTTGTTTCAGCATTCATGTTAGTTAGAGTTAGTTTTAACTGCATGTACATATTTCTATAGTACAACTTGGATTCATGTAAATATTACTATTGTTTTGTGTTTGTTAGGGTTAGTTAAAGTAATTAATTTTCTTCCTGTTTACAGATCACCATATGGAGTCAATCTCATTGGAGTTTATTCATTGTTTTCTTTACGGACATATAAATACCTCATTAAATGTACTCATGACACAATGTAAGAAGGTGGACTTCAACTGAGATGCATGTAATTTTTTCTTCTTTTTTCATCACTGGTGTTAGTTAAGGTTAGTTAAATGAAAGTAGTTTCCTTATTAGCAATTGTTACACAGTAGTGTAAATGTAATATCAGGAGTACAACTCAACTACATGTAAATTAGGGTTAGTTAAAGTAATTAGTTTTCTATTAGCAATTGTTACACAAGAGTTTTATAAGCATAATAGCATCAACATGTTAATGAAAATTATAGCAAGAAGTAACACACCCACATCCAATCCCATCTTCCTTCTCAGGATTGGAGACATTCGATATCGACAGTTCAATGGAGACAAGTTGAATGTTGGTCTATGTTTGTTCCTTTAGCACAAAGTTGTTCTCATTGACTCCACTCTAGACCCAAAACCTTTAATCAGAATTAACTCTCATTCTTAGCATGCAAGTCCACTACATTCTACAACTCTGAAAGTGGTCCATCTTGGAAATTAGTTAATCCAAGTTGAATTATGGTCTTCTTTGGTTTTGTAATATCCAAAATAGTGATATTTTACTATTTTACTATTGTATGGCTTGCTTGTACAATCAAGTCTTGCAAAAAAGCTGAATTTAAAGGTGCATGCAAGGTGATGTGCCAATGCCACTAAATTATAGCTAAAGTAGGGAAAATATTTGCAGGAAGAAGGTAAACACTTACCACTAATAAAATGATGTGATTCCTCCAAAAAAATGATGCATGCACAAGAGTTGAATTGTGGTTCTCCTCCTCTGAGATTGATGCCCAACTGCACACATGTGCCCTCCTCAGGAAGAAGGTGACGTTTTTTATGAAGGGATGGTTGGATGCTGCCGAAACTTTGTAGAACCATTGGTCTTCACCTATCATAGATATGGAATGTCACATGCAGATATTTGGAATCCTATAGCGCCCTAGTGAGTTCTTTTTCCTCCTTGGTGCTCACTCCCCTTTCCTCACGGATGTGATGATAACTACCTTGGATAAGAAAACTAGAAGCTAATAATCACTCTATGTCATGGAATTATCCTGTCGATAAAGAGGAAGCTGACATGCAGAGGAAATACTTGGTTTTGGGGTACAAGCAAATCCTTCTGGGATTCCTAACTTGTTGGTTTTCCTCTGGGTAGACCCGTGTTTACTGTAATGTGCCAACAAAACCCCTAGCTCACTGGCCCTTTCGGCGACAGACCACAGAACGACTTGAAGTCTCACCCGAAGTGATCCTAGATGGGGTGGTTGAAGACTCACGTGTCCTCAACCAGGTTCTGTAGCATCCTACGTTCTCCTTGCTCTACTTAACCAGTTGAGTCTCTCTAGAAACACTGTATCTCTCTCCCGAGCAGACTCTACTACGAGACTGTCTCTTATCGCATCACGGCTTCCTCGACGATGCGCAACCCTTCTCTTCTACTTGACTCCTTACCTGCAATATCCCACACCGCGGCTCCTACGACAGTGCGATATCACCTTCCTGCACTGCGATAGCTTCTATGGTAAGACTCTATGGGACTCTCCAACTCTCAAGGTCCAACGACGCTCTTTCTATTTATACTAGCTTAGTTACTTTCACAAGGGTGTTAAACAACTTCACTTAAGCTCTATAGTCTAACATGCTTGACATCTATTGCGCTTAACTTGCTGAACTGAATATACAGGAATCACTTAACACTGTGACTGTTATGGTCTTAATCAAACACTGATAAACTTATATGCAGAATACTTAACACATCCAACTCACATTCAACCTTCTATGTTATTGTAAACTAAAGGATAACATACACACATTCATTAACTGTTAACTAAGCTCATGTAACAGGTAACAGATAGCAAGCAAGTAAACACAATCACATGAAATAGTCGCACAACACACAGATTTTACGTGGTTCACTTCCAGCGAGGAAGCTACGTCCACATGAACTTGTGTTTATATTATATCTAGAGAGAGTACACACAGTTCCGCTGCAACCTATTATGCAACTTGAGATTTTCTAGAAAACTCTGCGTTCTCGGCTGGGGCCCTTCTCTCTTAGATCTCTTCTCTTTCTATTTTGCTTTCTTCTTACACTCTATTCTTCCTCTCTCTCTCTCTCAATCCCTGCAGATTGTTACATTGATACTCAAGGAGCTAGCTGCTGGTTGCAGTAGGATAATACAGACTGAATAATAGAACCATAGCTCGACTCAAAGAATATCTAACTGACTAACTAACTGACCGTCTAACTATCTAACCCTTCATAATACAAAATACATGCTTAAATAGGTGGCCCAAAGGTCTCACTCTGATACAACACTGTGGGCCTATCCCAACAGTAACCCAAAAACCCTAACTGTGACAGTCGGCGTATATGTACTTTGAACTGTCACTTACTCGTCATATTGTACCTCTCTGCAGTCTTCCACGCTTCCTGGTGCCGATCGTGGGTATGGGCGCCGCTTCCTCGGTCGCTCCCCTTCTGTCCTTTGTATTCAATACCTAGGCCCATTGCTCCTTTTCCTTTATGAGGGTAGCTCAGCCCTCCTATCTTCGTCGCTGCCTTAAGTGCAGTGGTTGAGCTCTCTCTTCTCAGCAGCTTCCTGTACTGTTTGTTTTGACTTTCTTGTCCCGATATAGCAACTTTTCCTGTAGCTATGGGCCCTACTCCAACAGTCCCCTAACACTTACTTGTGGCTCGTCCCTGAGCCACTAACAACTGGCTTCTCCTTGGCTTCCTCCGAAGTTCTTGCAAATCTTTCTTGAAGTCCAATGACTTCTTTTTCCATATCTTCGACACAGTCTTGTGCCGCTTTCTCTAAAATAGTATCCACACTTTCCTTAAGTGAGCTCTAGAATAAATGGAGGACCATTTATAGGCTACAAAATTTCTTGGAACGATCTCCCCTCTTGCTACCTCGGTCAGGTTTGTACCATTCACCTCAAATTCCACTTGAGCGCTTGTCCGAACAGATTCATCAAAGCCCTCATCATTCTGAATATAGGGAAAGTAGATGTCTTTCAGCATACATATAAGTTGATATTCATTCCGATAATTTGAATTTACATGGATATATGCACTTTGGTAAAACTTCCATGAGGAGATATGTCCTTTTTCATCTTTAATGTAACTACCTTCTTTGACATTCCCTGTATCTCTCTCATTTTCAACATCTCTGATCCATTCCTTTCCCATTTCCTTTTGTTTTTCTGAGCCTTGAATGCCTGTTTCTTGGTCCTTTTTTCTTTCCATGAGATCTTCTGGGAAACTCCACGCACATAGCCAGGAGCCCTTCTCTTTCTTAGTCTCACTTTTCTTCTTCTCTGCTTTCTTTTTCTCTGCTCTGAGTTGGACACTTCTACTATCTGAGCTTGACTACTCATCCTTGGTGTCTGTCTGACCTGTGGTGCACCTAATTTCACAACCTTGGGCGGTGTCGTCATAACAGACAGGAGGCCACCACTCTGGAATCGTCGCACGTCTTCTAAATGTTCCTTCTCAGACATACACCACCTGGTGCAATACTCTAGACTTGCAATGGCTGCAAAATTGGGGAAACTAGCACTCTGTAACTGAAGTATCTCTGCTCAGGAAAAAATCTTACAAATTGCTCTATAACTCTCAGAAATCGCTAAAGTAACCCTTCTGTGTGAATGATCTATGTACTTATAACGAAGTAGATAATCTCTGAAGCAACGGTCACTTAGGATGGACCCGTCGGCAGCATTTATTGCATGGACAAGACAACACCCGTCATTTATATCCTCATTAATTGCTGAAAATCCGATCAAATTTCCTTTGAAAATTGTGCACAGGCGCCGGTCTCGACCAAGATTTACCAAATCTGGGAAAATCACTATACTGTTTCCAAATCTAGGGTAACGGATAGTTGTCGTATCCGGTATTAACTGCTTGTCAGAGGGAGAAGTGACTAGCCCGCTGTTCCTTTCCAAAATCGTCTACGTGGCACGGGGAGCATTGCATTGCTGCGATGTCACACTGCATCATCCTGAACCAAAAGTTTCACTCCAAGTTGTTGAAACTCTGCAACGTTCAAAACTTGCACAAAATAAACACTTTTTTTGGGGGGGGGTGTAGACTAGTTATAGGTGCGATGTCTCCTTTCAACTACACTGGACATCTGCATAGGTAGTTCCCTATGTTAAGATTGGGGGCTAGGGTGGCTATCACTATAAAGCTTAAGCCTACTGCAATTAATGAAAGTAGGAACAAGCTCCCCATTCAGTTTACTGAGCTGAACGACACCTCCTTCTGTAACTTGCTGGATCTGATATGGCCTCAACCAATGCGTCTTAAACTTCCCTGGAAACTTAACAAACTTACTGTCATAAAGGAGCACTAGGTCTCCTGTCTGAAAACTCTTGCTCTTAATGTGCCTGTCATGCCAAGCTTTTTCTCGTGCCTTCTGCACTTTTTGATGAAATCCTGCAATGAATTTGTCTTCTTCTAAGGCAAGCAGCTGCGCTAACCTGTCATTCATCGTATCTGCATCAGCCATCTCAGTAATTTGTGCAATTCTTAAATTGGGAAGAATATATTCCATAGGAATAACAGCCTCTTGTCCATACACCAAGCTGAAAGGTGTGTGTCCTGTAAGTTTCTTGCATGTAGTTCTATAAGCCCATAATACAGCATTAACCCTGAGGTCCCAATCATTTCTTTGGCTGTTACAGATCTTAGTAAGAGCATTTTCTAGAATCTTGTTAAAATCCTCCACCGTACCATTAGCTTGTGGGTGGTAGGGAGTGCTCTTATGGTGCTGTATCTCAAATTCCTCCATCAAGGCCTCAATAGTGCGATTCAGAAAATGTGTGCCTTGATCCCTCATCAAAATTACTGGACATCCAAATCTACTAATGATGTTTTCAAAAATGAACTGTGCAGCTGTAGCAGCATCAGAATTCCTTATTGCTTTGGCCTCTGCCCATCTGGTGAGGTATTATGTTCTTGTGATGATGTATCTTGCACCAAATCGTTTTCTGGGTGGGTTGATAGGACCCACGAAATCTATAGCCCACTTGTCAAATGCCCACAGCATGATCTGTGGTCACAGTGGCATTTCCTCTCTCCGCGAAGGTTTTCCTACCCTTTGGCAGATATCGCAGCATCTACAAAACTCCTTAGTGTCTTTGTGCAAAGTAGGCCACCATAATCCTGCAGCTAGAATTTTCTGCACAGTCGGCTTTCCTGCGAAATGACCTCCTACGGTACTTGAATGTGCTTCCCTGATAATGGCCTCTTTCTCATGCGGCATCACGCATCTGCGCATGAATTCATCTGGACCTAACTTGTATAATTGTCCTGCGATCAAAGTGAAATCTGTTGCTTTCACAACTAACTGTTTCTTCTGCTGCTTAGTAAACTAAACTGGTGCCCACCCTGTAGTGAGAAAGTGGATAATATCTTCGTAATACTCATCTACGATCTGGATAGAAAACAATTGCGCATCTGGCAAATTATCTTCTAAATTAATTGGTTCTTCTCCTGAGTCTATTCGCGATAGATGATCAGGTCCGGCATTTAATTTTCCTAGTTTTACAATAATTTCAAAATCATACTCGTAAAATAAGAGTAACCATCTGCAGATCCTTCCCCCTAACACTGGTTTATTGACCAAATACTTTAAAGCAGAATGGTCAGTAAACATCTTGAATGAGGCACCCAGCAGGTAGTGCCTGGACTTCTGTAGAACATACACCATAGCTAATCCTTCTCTTTCTATAGTGGTGTAGTTCTTTTCTGCGGTAGATAGCTTTCTACTAGAGTACGCGATAGGGTGATCAATACCCCCTTCTCCTAGCTGTGTTAAGACAATCCCCAATGCGATGCCAGATGCATCCACATGTACATGAAATGGCTTGTTCCAATCTAGGAATACTAAGATAGGTGCTGTAACCATCTTTTCTTTAAGAGTGTCTAATCTTTGCTGGCATTCCTCATTCCATAGGAATTTCACTTCTTTCTTTAACAGCTTTTCCATCGGTGCTGTGACTCAACTTTGGTCCATCAACTTCACAAGTCCCTTCAGACTCCGGAATGTTGATACTATGAGGATTCTCATCCTCATCACCTGGCTCTTCTGTGAAGTTGTAACACTCGAGCGCATGTTCTAACTGGATGGCCCAATCAGGATGAGTATACACTGGTAGGGTACAATCTTCAAATATCTTAGTCTTTATAATACCTAGAGCCTGATCAATGCTTGGATACTCAGATTCAAAAGTGAAAGTGAGTAGAAAGCTGTCTATCATAACTGGCCATGTAATTGTTCCTCTGCGCAAATCTGTCTCAGTGTACCAGTTCCTTGGGACTGTGTCTAAAGTGTGAATGAATAGGTGAACCCATTCATCCTCTGGAATGTCCAACCAACTCTGTTCACAAATCTTAATATGTGACCTGGGGTCACTTTCTCCTGTATATTTTTTCTGTATAGGCTCCTTGTTATTAGAGAATCTTATCGCCATCAGTCTCTTAAAATCATACCATGATGTGATATGTTCTTTATGTGCATGCCACCATCTTGCAGGTGTGGCTTTGACTGCAAGGTCAATAGCTACCATCCTCTACTCATGAGAAATTTCCTGCTCAAACTGTTGTAAAATGTCATTGACATCCGCTAAGCCATGAAATGACAGAATATCCTTAACCTCTGCGCCAATCCATCGTGGTGACTTAGTCATAAATGCACATCTGCGAGCTGAGACTTCGTAAAGTCTATTCTGCCAATTTTCTAAGCCAACATCTGAATCTAATGCGCATGAGCTGTCGCATCGCCAACTAATATTTCCTTCTATGGTGGGGTTGATATAATCACTCTGGTTAGCAGTCATCTGATAGAGGCTTTCCATATTATACACCTCTTCCTCCATCCTGATAGGTTCAATATAACGAGGACCTTGGAAAGGATCCAACGGTGTGATGACTCGAATCTGATTGCCCTCAAAGGTCATTTGTCTTTTCTTTAAATCAATAACAACCATGTTATCAATTGCCCAATCAATACTTAGTAAAGTTGGATACGGTATGCTATCGCCAATGATTTCTATGAATTCAAAGTCTGCAAAGTTGCGAACTCCATCAATATCAACTGGTACTTGCGGTAATCAACCCAGTGGTGATACCCTCTGCTGATTGGCTAGTCGCAGATGGATAGGTGATCTGGCTAACTTAGGGATACCCATCTGTTCCCATGTCTTCTTAGTCAGAACATTTACCTCTGATCCTAAATCTAGGATTACCTCATCCATTTCAAATTCTCCAATTTACGCTGTGAGTCTCATTTCTCTTCCTGTTCTTGTATGGCCCATAATATTATGAATAACACGTTGCGTACTGCTCATGGAAGAAAGTTGTTGGTACTGGTCTATGATGCGCTGAAGCTCTCCGATAGCTTTCTCATTTCTAACGAGTTTCAAACAGCTCCGTAGGAAGGATTGGACACTTCCTGTCAACTCATCTTCTTCACACCTTCCCGATGTGGTAGCCTGCGATGTCTGCACAGGACTAACGCCACAATGTTGCTGCTGCAGTACGCCCCTACAAGGAAATACCTATGATCCTAATGGTGTAGGTTCAGTAAAGAAAGTTTTATCTTGCTGAAACGTTTCTTTATTCTTCTGCAGGTCAAGTGGTGTTGATTTATTAGTGGCTTTACGCACCTAGTCCAGACCTGTATTCTTTTCGGCATCCTGCGATGTCTTACTGGTAGAAGCACTGCTGCGAGTCACAATATTGGCTCTTGGTTCTGGTTCTTTCTGCTCAGTAGCAATAAGCAAAATATTCTGGTTTACTGCTGGCTTCGGGTCCCTAATCTTGGCTATCAAGATAGGACATTCTTCTATAGTGTGATCATAGGACTTGCAATATTTACATGTCGTAGTAGGGTTCTAACAGTCCCTAGCATAATGTCCTATGGCTCCATAGTTGTAACAAATGATCGGTCCATGGCCAGGGCCAAAGTCTCCACCACGGCCAAAGCCTCCACCACGGCCTCGTCCTCTGAATCCTCCTCCATAGACAACATGAGTCGGTTCATGTTGTAGTCCTACTGTTGGACCTGATGTCTTTGACTAGACTCTGTAGAGGTCATGTTTTCTATCTATCATGAGATCATAAGCTCTGCAATTATTTTCATCATGTCCTACTGACTTACAGAAGTTACAGTATAAGTTCTTAGGAGTTTGTACATACTTCTGAAGTAAAGGGCATTCTTGTGGTCTATGTCCTCTTGTTTTACAGATTTCACACCATGGCCCTTGAGTCTATACTAAGGGGTTAGGATCCCCACTTGCTAGATACTCAATAAATGCTGGACAATTATCTTTAGTATGGCCCTTTCCTTTACACTTTGTACACCATAACTCTTGTGCAACCTCTTTTCCTTTCTTAATCTTGTGTAGCTGTAAAGTGAGATTGGCTAACTGATTCTGTAAGTTTGTCATACCTGTACTAGTCTCAGCTAGAGGTGAAGCCTCTAGTTTCATTGCCATCTCCAACACTTCATCCTGCATACAGAGTCTCTGTTTCATTAGTGGAAGTCTAATGTGAGGGAGCAGTGCTGTGATGAACCATTCCTTATGCTGCTCCGGTGCAAACTCAAAGCTAACTTGGTCAATAAGGGCTTTAAATTTTTTTATCAAAATCCCATACTGACTCTGTGGGTAACTATTTGATGTCTTTAAGTTTTGTAATACATTGTGACTTAGACTTAGGTTTCTTAAATTCCTTAATCATGGAGGTCCTGACCTGTACGAGCGTTCTGGGATGTGCTGTCGTACACTTCATATACCATGTTAAAGCTCTTTCTCTAAGTGTAGTATCCAACTGGACAAGTTTAGTATTATCATCTGGGATCTGTTTAATGGTCCATATGGATTCACATAGGAACCAATGCTGTTTTGGGTCTTCTGCCCCTGTGCCCTTAAAGGTAGGTAATTTCATATCATCCCCCATTCTGTTTCTACGTGGTAGATTCTGATTTGCTGTGTTACTACCACTCGGTGGTGTAACTGTAGTATGTACTGTGTGTGAACTACTAGATGGAGTTCCTGTGGGATTAGTCTGAGTCTCGGTTGCTTTCTGTGGGGTATAAGGGTGGTAAGGGATACCCCCTACTGTTCTTTATCTATTATTTTGACTCTGTTCTCTAGTACTATCTGAACTGTCTTCAAAGAAGGAAGATCTGAAATCTACTTTATATTTCTTACCGCTATGTGTACATCCAATTTCTTCAAAATCACTCTCAAACTCTTGTGACATTACACTTACTTAATTTATTCATTTGAGAATATATCCAATACTCCTTTTTCATGTAATAACATCTTAAGGGACAAATTTAAAGAGTTCAAGTACTTACCACGATATCCTTTGAAGAAGTACCTCTCTGCTTCGTTGAAACTCTTTCTTTGAGCAACTTCAAACTCTGTAATGAAACCTTCCAGCAAAATCGCAAGCTAGAAGTCTACTACCCATGAAATAGGATTATCAACTCTCTTCACGGTGTGAATCAGCTCCGGTGTCCAGACAATGTTCCTTTTCTTCTTGAATATGTGCTTGTCAGTCAACTTTGATAACCAATCTTACAACTCATTTGCATAGGTTACAAAATATATCGCATGCAGGTATGTGAAGATATGTTTTTGTAACCAGTCCTCTATACTTAGTCTAGGACTCTTTTTTTCTTTTTCAGCAAATTCTCTTTCCGTAGACTCAACCTAGTGGTTAAGTTCTTCCTTAGTAGGCTTCCAACAGAACATTAGCTCTTCAATTTGTTCAAAACCAGCAACGGAACCATTTGTTGGTTTTCCTCTGGGTAGACCCGAGTTTACTGTAATGTACCAACAAAACCCCTAGCTCACTGGCCCTTTCAGCGACATACCACAGAACGGCCTGTAGTCTCACCCGAAGTGATCCTAGATGGGGTGGTTGAAGACTCACGTGTCCTCAACCAGGTTCTATAAAATCCTACGTTCTCCTTGCTCTACTTAACCAGTTGAGTCTCTGTAGAAACACTGTATCTCTCTCTTGAGCAGACTCTGCTACGATATTGTCTCTTATCGCATTGCGGCTTTCCCGATGATGCGCAACCCTTCTCTTCTACTTGACTCCTTACCTGCGATATCCCACACCGCGGCTCCTCCGACAGTGCGATATTGCCTTCCTGCGCTGCGATAGCTTCTATGGTAAGACTCGATGGGAATCTCCAACTCTCAAGGTCCAACGGCTCTCTTTCTATTTATACTAGCTCAGTTACTTTCACAAGGGTGTTAAACAACTTCACTTAAGCTCTACAGTCTAACATGCTTGACATCTATTGTGCTTAACTTGCTGAACTGAATATACAGGAATCACTTAACACTGTGACTGTTACAATCTTAATCAAACACTGATAAACTTATATGCAGAATACTTAACACATCCAACTCACATTCAACCTTCTGCGTTACTGTAAACTGAAGGATAACATACACACATTCATTAACTGTTAACTAAGCTCATGTAACGGGTAACAGATAGCAAGCAAGTAAACACAATCACATGAAACAGTCGCACAACACACGGATTTTGCATGGTTCACTTCCAGCGAGGAAGCTACGTCCACAGGAATTTGTGTTTATATTATATCTGGAGAGAGTACACACAGTTCCGCTGCAACCTATTATGCATCTCAAGATCTTCTGGGAAACTCCGCGTTCTTGGCTGGAGCCCTTCTCTCTTAGATCTCTTCTCTTTCTATTCTGATTTCTTCTTACACTCTATTCTTCCTCTCTCTCTCAATCCTAGTAGATTGTTACATTCATACTCAAGGAGCCAGCTGCTGGTTGCAGTAAGATAATACAGACTGAATAACAGAACCAGAGCTCGACTCAAAGAATATCTAACTGACTAACTAACTGACCGTCTAACTATCTAACCCTTCATAATACAAAATACATGCTTAAATAGGTGGCCCAAAGGTCTCACCTTGATACAACACTATGGGCCTATCCCAACAGTAACGCAAAAACCCTAACTGTGACAGTCGGCGTATCTGTACTTTGAACTGTCGCTTACTGGTCATACTGCAGCTCTCTGTAGTCTTCCACGCTTCTCGGCGCTGATCGTGGGTATGGGCACTGCTTCCTTGGTCGCTCCCCTTCTGTCCTTTGTCTTCAATACCTCGGCCCGTTGCTCCTTTTCCTTTATGAGGGTAGCTCAGCCCTCCTATCTTCGCCACTGCCTTAAGTGTAGTGGTTGAGCTCTCTCTTCTCGGCCGCTTCCTATACTATTTCTTTTGACTTTCTTGTCCTGATATAGCAGATTTTCCTGTAGCTGCGGGCCCTGCTCCAACATAACTATTTCCCAGCTGCAAAACATGAACCTGCAAATAATCCTTCTGAGTATTTTCGATCACGGAACACAGATTTATAAGGTGAATGTCATTGATAAACTTGGATAGTCTATCTTGAAAGAGACCAGGGAAGATAGTTGCACTATCAAACCCTCGTTAGCTAAAGACACTATCTTCAAGCCCAACTACTGTTGTTGCACGCTGTGATGCTGCTCAAAAAATCCAAATCAAATATAATAATCATACATTTCTCCTTTTGTCCAATAACCATTCTTAAATATATTAGAATGTGCTTTTAGGGTTTATGCTCCACTTTTGCATGCATGCAATTCTAATTTTATGTTGACTTTAAGCCTAAATAAATAAGGCTTCCTTTATTAGATGGATGGATTTAATACTAAATGAGTGTCCCGATCTGTTCTAGATATCAAATGTCCTTAGTCAATTCCCTTTTATGTAGTACCCGCTTGAACCTATGGGAATGAAGTAGGTTAGTGGGTGTTTTGGTGCTTAATTAGAAGAGGATGTTACAGTCCTCCCTACTTGAAATTGCTTGTTCTCAAGCAAATGCAAACTAGGATGTTGCAATACCTACTCTCCCTCCCATGTGGCATCCTCCATAGGTAATTCTTTCCATTTTACCAAGTACTCTCAAATCACCCTGTTTCGGTATTTCCTTTCTCAAAACATGTAGGATTCTATCTAGAATTAGTACTAACATCCCTTCATAATCTAAGGGAGGAAACTCTATGAATGGAGCAATGTGTTTCCCTACTATTTTCTTGAGGTTTAATACATGAAATGCACTATGAATTTTTCTTTCCTCTAGCAGTTCTAGTTCATAATCCACCTATATAACCTTCCTGAATACCTTATAAGGACCATAGAAACAAGGTTTTATCTTTTCTGTTTCTTTTTTTCTTGAGGGAAGATTACCTGTAAGGTTGTAGCTATAAATATACCAGATCTCCTACCTCAAAACTTCTCTCAATCCTATGTCTATACGCATATAGATTCTGTTGATTATGAGCTTCCTATAGATTCTCCTTCAAGACCTTGAGAATATATTGACTCTCATGTACACAATATTTGGCGTTTGGTTCCTTGCTGTCTCCAAAATACAAGTATGCAAAATTCAGTGCCTCGTAACCATATAGAGCCTTGAAAGGTGCCATTTTAATAGACATGTGGTGGGTAGTAGTGTATCAATAGTCTCTTAGGTGTATCCATTTAATCCATGTCCTTTGTTTCCCTACTACATAGTTTCTCAGATACCCCTCAATCCACTTGTTGACAATCTCTGTCTTCCCATCACTTTGAGGATGATAACTGGTGCTTGTAGCAATTTTTGTCCCTACCAATTTGAATAGCTCCTACCGGAAAGCACTGGTGAATTTACTATCATGGTCACTTACAATGGATTTGGGTAGCCCATGGAGTCTAAAAACCTCTCTGAAAAATAAATCGGCTACATGTGATGTTGAATAGTCAGAAGAGATAGAAAATAAGTGAGAAAATTTGGTCAACCGATCTACTACCACATATAAGTAGTCTCGTCCTTATACCTTGGGTAAACCTGTAATGAATTCCATCAAGATGCTTTCCCATTTCTACTCTGGTATTAGTAATGGATTAAGTAACACTGTCGAATGAGTATGTTTGATTTTATTCTGCTGGTAGATACTGCATTCCCAAACGTGTTGTACTACCTTCTCCTTCAGTCCTTTCCATTAGAATTTTTCTCTAATCTGTCTTTAAGTCTTCAATACCCCTCGATGCCCTAAAAAAAGTGAGTCATGTGATGCCTATATGATCTTCCTATCTAAATCATGTTTTGGGACAAGGTATATCCTGCCTTTGTAATAGGTGATGTCGTCAGTGATACTGTACCTATCACCCTGGACCTATCCATCTAGTAAATCACAAGCAAATTTGTTTTTGGAATATTCTACTAAGATAAGAGACCTCCAATCCATGGATATACTCATGAGGTATAATGAGACTGGTCCTCTGGATAAGGCATCAGCTACTACATTGTTCTTACCCTTAACATACTCTATTTCAAAGTCATATGCATGTACCTTGCTGACCCATTTCTATTGGTGCTCATTTAATTATTTCTTCTCCAAGAAGTACTTGAGGATGTTATTATTTGTCTTGATTTTAAGCATGCTTCCCTCCAAATACTGTCTTAATTTAGTTAAGGCATGTAAGATGGCTAGCATCTCCTTATCATATATGGAGCAGTGGCATTCATAGTATTTAAGTTTTCATCTTTCAAATGCAATCGAGTGATGTTTTTGCATTAGAACCACCCTTAGTCCTTCTCCTAAAGCATCACATTCCAATATGAACGGATGTGACAAATATGGTAGTTCCAAAACAAGACAAGAACTCATGCTTGTTTTCATTTTCTCAAAGGGTTTTTGTGCCAATTATGTCTGTGTGAATTCCACTTTCTTTGTGAGATTGGTGAGTGGTGTGGAAAATTGAGAGAACCCCTTAACGTACATATTGTAATATGTGCAAAGTCCTAAAAATCCCTTCAGTTCAGTAACTGTCTTCGGTGTAGGCCAATCCAAGATAGCTATAATATTTTTTCCATATGAACATGTACCCCTTATGTGTTGATTATATGACCTAGATACAACATCTATTTCATACCAAACTCACACTTAGACATTTTCTGTGTAGATCAAATTCTCTTCTAGAATTCTCAATACCTCATCCAAGTGTTTCAAATGTTCCTCCCAAGTTTTACTGTAAATTTAATAATCATCAAAGAATACTAGTAAATACTTTCGTAACTGATCCCTGAAGGCGTGGTTCATGCACTATTGAACATTTGCTGGGGATTTGGTGAGTCCAAAATGCATGACTAGGAACTCATAGTGACCATAGTGGAAACAAAAAGTTGTCTTGGAAATGCCATGATCCCTTACTTGGATCTGATGGTACCCTAATCAAAGATCCATATTTGAAAAGTATTTGGCACCTCGTAGCTCATCCATTAATTCATCAATCCTAGGTATGGGATACCTATTTTTTATGGTATTCTTGTTGAGTGCTCTTTAATCAATACACATCTGTAAGGTTCCATATTTATTTTTAACCAAGACCATTGACGACGTAAACATACTAGAACTTGACTGAATATATCCTAGTTCTTGTAATTCCTTGATCATCTTCTCGATCTCGTCCTTGTATCTTTGGGGATATCTATATGGAGTGGGTATAACTGCCTGTGTACCCTCCTCCAACTCAATAATATCCTCAAATACCCTATTTTGTGGTCGACCTAATGGAATATCCCTAGACACCCTCTCATGTTTCTACAATAATGCCTTAATATCTATTGGATGTTGGGTGTTGTTATCTATAGGTTTACTAAAAGTGAAAAGGCACTCTACCGACCACTCTATGTCTCGCATTTTGAGTACGATTTCCATTCTTTGTGATGATACTGGTTTGGGGGTATAAGTGTTGATTCCCCTCACAACTACCCATTTTCCATCTCATCCCTAGAATTCCATTTCCATTTCCATGTAATCTACAGTATATTTTCCTATTGAATAGAGCCATTGGACACCTAATACTACATTTGAATCAGCCACATTCACCACATAAAATGAGTTTGTCATATTGTAGTTCCCTAATGTGACATTCAGTTTGGGAATCCAATAGTTTCCCTCCCTGTTATTATTTCCTGCTACCGCTACAGTGAATCCCATGAATTTCTCTGTCAGAATATCCCGCTTAGCCACCCATGCCACATTAATGAAATTGTGAGTTTCTTCCCCATTAGTTAGTCAACCTACCTTGTGGCCCTGTACTACTCCACTGGCTCTGACAATATTAAATCTAGGTACTCCGAATAATGTAGTAATTGCTCCCTCTGGTGCTTCTCCCTAAAGTGAATCTTCTTCTAGTTCCATCAATTCCTCTGATGTTACATATTCGGATTCCTCCCCTTCATTGTCTGAGTAGATCTATATATAGTGGGATTTGGCCTTCCCTGGGCACCTGTGGCTTGGAACCCATGGTTCCTAACAAGTGAAACATAATTTCTTCCATCTCAAATATTTCCCCATGTCATCATCCAGCCAAGTTTTCTTTTGCAATTCCTGTTGGAAAGGTTTTATGTCTTTGTCTTTTACTGGGAAGTTTGTCTTAAGTGGAAACATGTTCTTCGGAACTAAATATTGTAGATCTATGGATCTGTTGATCACATCCTATAGAGAGGATGGTTTGTAGGCTTTCACCCAACCTCGTAGAGGTTATGTCAAGGCCTATGAAAACAACATAATAAATCTTCTCTTCAACAAATCCGTTACCATAACATCAATTATCTGAAATTATGAGATGAAGGCATCAGAACCACCTATCTGTTTGAGTTGAGCTAACTCTCTAAAGTGTATCTCCAGGTCCTTTTTGTCAAACTGCTCCATGAGCCTCTGTGTGAATTCACTGTAGGAACTGACGGTGTTGTGACCCAATGTCACTAGCCCATGGTACCACCACTCATGAGCATGTATGTCTAGATGTAAAATAGCCAATTTAATGGCATCTATATCTGTCACAAGGTTGAGTTGGAAGTAAGTATCCAAATTCTAGACCCATATCCTTGTTGAACCTCTGTGAGTCCTGTCAAAGTTAGGGATGGTCAATCTTCCCAAGGTTTTATGCAACTCATAATTCTCAGTAAATCCTTTGTTAAAGTTTCTTTGATGGTTCCTACTTTTCATATTATAGAAGTCTAAGAATGAAATTGCTGCATGGAACTCATCTCCCAAATCCCTGTACTCCTGTAAGCAAGCTCCAAATGGTTCACTAGGTTCTACTGGCATGACTAGTCCTGCTACAGCATCTTCTAGGAAATGAGGCATAGTAGGTATGTTGGAAGGTTTGTTATATATATGGGGTGTGTTTTCAATGTTAGAGTAAGCATGCTTCCCACTATTATTGGTGGACCCTCTATCTACGGGTGAAAGAGGTATACTACTATGACCCGGTTCTGGCTTCAGAGCTAGTCTATTTATTGCATGCAATACTTCCTTATGTCCCTTAGCCAGGTCATTCAAAGTGCTCACCAAGCTACGAAATTCAAACCTATCTTCCTCTTCTCTTGTTCCTTTCCCTCTATGAGATTGTATACCTATTGGTTCCATGTCTGAGTTGGTATATTCTAAGTGGATATCCTCAAATTCCTACTCCTCAATGTACCTACTCTTCCTTCTCCAATATATTTCAAAAGGGTGTTCTTCTATATTCATTTACTCATCATGTTCAAGCCCATAACTAGTAAGAAACATGCTCTAATATCACTGCAACATCCCAAATACTAAGATTCTACTATTTTACTATTCTAGGGCTTTCTTGTACAATCAAGTCTTCCAAAAATACTGAATTTAAAGGTGCATCTAAGGTTCCATTCCAATGGCCCTAAATTATAGTTGAACTAGGGAAAATATTTGTAGGAAGAAGGTAAACACTTACCACTGATAAAATGTTGTGAGTTCTCCAAAAAAATGATGCATGCACGAGAGCTGGATGGTGGTTCTCCTCCTCTGATATTGACGCCCAACTGCACATGTGTTCCTTCTTCAGGAAGAAGATAATGTTTTTTATGAAGGGATGGTCAAATGCTTTCGAAACTTTGTAGGACCACTGGTATTCACCTACCAGATATATCGAATTCTTGATGCAGAGATTTTTCCTCCTCTAAGTGCCTTAGAGAATTATTTTTCCTTCTTGGTGCTCACACCACTTTCCTCACCGATATGTTGATAAATTCCTTGGATAAGCAAAATATAAGCTGATAATCACTCTATGTTGTGGAATGAGCCTGTCGAGAAAGATGAAGAAGACATGCAAAGGAAAGACTTGGTTCTGGGGTCCCAGCGAATCCTTCTAGGATTCCCAGTTGCAAAACATATAATCCTTCTGAGTATATTGAATTAAGGAACACAGATGTATAAGGTGAATGTCATTGATAAACCTGGATGGTTTATCCCGAAAGAGACTAGGAAATATCGTTGCACTGTCGAACCCTCGTTAGATGAATACATCGTATTCAACCCCAACTATTGCTGGTGCACGTTGTGCTACTACTCAAATACTCCAAATCAACAATAATAATCATATATTCCTCCTTTAGTCCAATAACCCTTCTTAAATAGTTTAGCATTCGCTTTTAGGGTTTGCATGTCACTTTTAGGGTTTATGCTCCACTTTTGCATGCATGCAGTTCTGATTTTATGTTGAATTTAAGCCTAAAGAAATAATGCTTCCTTTATCAGAATAATGAATTTAATACTGAATGAGTGTCCCAATCTGTTCTAGGTAACAAATGTCCTTAGTCAATTCCCTTTTATGCAGTACTCGCTCGAACCTATGGGAATGAAGTAGGTTAGCAGGTGTTTTGGTGCTTAATTAGAAGAGGACATTACAGGTTCACTATTGAAGGCATGTAACAATCATTCAATAGCGAGATCCCAGTGAGCAGATGCCATCACAAAATTAAGTGTGGATTGTCCTCTTTATCTAGGATCCATTTCTCCCTGGAATGAAAACAATTTTATGTTGGTGAGTCATTATTCAACCGGTATTCAATGAGTAAGACCTCA
This sequence comes from Pseudotsuga menziesii, assembly GCA_001517045.1. Lineage (NCBI taxonomy): Eukaryota > Viridiplantae > Streptophyta > Pinopsida > Pinales > Pinaceae > Pseudotsuga > Pseudotsuga menziesii. The sequence goes on along the minus strand of LPNX010589492.1, from coordinate 275,080 downwards.
ATATAAGATTGATATCCTTTTTTTCTATCTCTTGCTTCCATTGAATTATTTCTTACTTCATTAGTGAGGATGACCTCTTGTGGAACTATAAATATGTGGACACTCTCTTCTCCTTATGTTAGCAAGGAGAAGAGCTCTTCATCTCTTCTAATATTCACTCTCTAGACTCTTTACTTGAATACATGGTTAATGGGGTGAAGCTATGGATGAATCTGTCAACATTTCTCTTCCCAATGTCCACTCCACGTGCAGTGGTGGAAAAAATTCTTGCCACTGGATGGGATGCTTAACATGCTTATTTTGTACATGTGCTTTTGAATCCTCTACTGGTTTGGGGAAGTCATCTTTCCATTTTTCCACTCAAAGCAAGTCGGCATGTGGCTTGTTTGAACTTGTCTAGTTGATGCTTCATACCTAAGTTACTTCGCTAATAACACATTTCAATCAAATTTATGCTAGCATTAGATATTTTGTGAGTTGTGGTTATATCATGGAATTGGAATGATATGCTATTTCCTGTTTTATCAAGCATTGTCTCTCTTTCAGTCCTCTATATACCACTTTTTATATTGGGTGGACATATCAAATCTCTCTCTCTTCCATATATATAGAGATATGTTTATTTATGTTTGTATCTATGTCTAGCTAACATGTGGCATTATTATTTGTTATAAGTATCGTATTTAAAAATTGAAATACAAGTGTAATATGTAAATAGGGTATAATATTGAAATTAAATACGAATTCAAAACCCAAAACTTGTCATTCCAGAGATAATCAACTTCTCTTTATAGTCAAAACCCTAATACAAAATGGGAGTTGGTTATCTTTAATCGAGTCTTCTCTTTATTTTAATATATTTACCTAACTACCTACTACCTATTAATTATCTAGCACTATTCACAATTTTACATTTTCCTCATTTTATGCACCATTTATTAATCATTTAGAGGGAAATCATCCCCCCTTTCATCGTGATTTAGGAATAGAACTAAATAATGTGAAAGTTCTACCATACAAGATATCATTGATCATACCCAAACCACCAAAAATAATATGGTGGGCCATGTGGAGATGAGCATAGGACTAATAATCTATAACGACTGAGTATGGAGCTACACTTATAACCACGATACTGAGTATTTATTCATGATAACTGTAACTACTAATTTTTATGGAGAAAATACACCCCAAGAGTGAAAATAGGGAAAAGTGTACGTTTGTAGAGACTAGTGAGAATAGTTCCATAAAATATTAGAAGGGAATTTGGGCACCACCTAATATAGTACACACTACAGTAAAATGCAATATTTATGTGTTATATTTTTATCATTCAAGATAGAATTATCTTAGGGTCTTATCTGAGAGAATAACATGCACAGCCATAAACACAAGAGACAAGAGACACAAATAATTTTCCTCGGGGAAACCATAAAGGAGAAAACCCCACAACTTCCTTAGAGATAGAATGAGCACCAATGGAAAAAGTAAAACCCGAAAACATAAATATAATCTCAGACAGTAGTTCTCTCTTTATCTAATCCTAGCTTCTTCTCTCTCACTCATGCGCCCTAGTTGAGTGAGTGTGTGTGTGATAAATAGAGAGTCTCACTCTCTACTTATATTCTTTCATTCACTTAACCTTTAAATCTGTTATGTAGGCTCAAGTAATCTTAACTCAGTTATGTAGGCTCGAGTGACCACAACTGGGGTACTAATGACTCGAATTACACTAACTCACCTAGGGATGAATTCTCTAGGAGAGTCTAATAACCCTATTGCCCCACAACTATGGGGACTTTAACCCTTGATCAATTGGAGGGTTAGCCACAATGACTTTACATGACTTGTTTACATTATTGAATCTCCCGATAGGAACATCGAGGCATGACATGATTCAAATACATTACAGACACTTCCCGGAATAAACATCGAGGTACAATACATAAGATATACAAGTGAATACATTTTGAAGTTACAAATACATCAAAACTCCCTCTTAACTAGGAAGGTATTCTCTCGACACAATTATTAACACAAGTCTTCTTCTCTATATCATCTGGATCATCATTGGGTTCTTGTCATCTTCATCTTCAAGTCATCTTCATCTGGATCTGGATCATCACTCGATCTGGATCATCATCACTAGATCTAGATCATCACTCGATCTGGATCATCATCACTGGATCCGGATCATCACTCGATCTGGATCATCATCACTGGATCTGGATCTAGATCATCACTGGATCTGTATCATCACTGCTAGATCATCATCATTAGATCTGGATCATCACTTGATCTGGATCATCATCACTGGATCTGGATCATCACTGGTGCTATCTCTTGATTCTTCTCATCACAGGAAGTTCTACAAAGCCAACCCTTTCTCATGCTAGTTGTAGGCCTAGCCTCCAAGCAGGTCTTCATCTTCTTCAACACTTATATCTGACCGGGTCAAAAAGGCCTGCCCAACACTTACATCTGACCATGAGATGAACACATTGACCATGTCAGAAAGGCACACCCAACACTCACATTTGACCATGGGATGAACACATCAACCATGTCAGAAAGGCCCAACACTTATATATTACCATGGGATGAACACATCAACCATGTAAGAAGGGCTCAACACTTATATATTACCATGGGATGAACACATCAACCATGTAAGAAGGGATCAACACTTATATCTGATCATGCAGAATGAACACATCCTGCAGTCACATCAGAATGACTTTCAGTCCCAGATTGAAATTCTTGGTAACTGACTAGGTGCCTCCATTCTCCTAGAGAATGGCCTCTCGGCACTTAAGCTAAGCTTCAATCCCATACTGAAATTCCTGGTAACTAACCAGGTGCCTCCATTCTCCCAGAGAATGGCATCTCAACACTTAAGTTGAGCTTCAGTCCCAAACTGAAATTTTTGGTAACTGACCAGGTGCCTCCATTCTCCTAGAGAATGGAATCTCAGCACTTAAGCTAAGCTTTAGTCCCAAACTTAAATTCCTGGTAACTGAACAGGTGCCTCCATTCTCCCAGAGAATGGCATCTCAGCACTTAAGTTGAGCTTCGGTCCCAGATTGAAATTCCCAGTAACTGACCAGGTGCCTCCATTCTCCCAGAGAATGGCATCTCAGCACTTAAGCTGATCTCATTCCCAGACTGAAATTCCTGGTAACTGACCAGGTGCCTCCATTCTCCCATAGAATGGCATCTCAGTACTTAAGATGAGCTTCAGTCCTAAACTGAAATTCCTGGTAACTGACCAGGTGCCTCCATTCAGAGAATGGAATTCAACACTTATATCTGATCATGTGAAAACACATCTCACAATCACCTCAGAATGGCTCAGCACTCACATCTAACCATGGAAGGAACCGATCCTCTCACCATGAAAGAATGGTGCAACCCTTACATCTAACCATGGAAGGAACTAATCCTCTCACCATGTTAGAATGGCTCACGGACTCATCACTTCCCCTTGGAGGGAACCTTGATCTAGAGAACACCAAGCTTCTCCCTGAAGTATTCAAACTTCACTCTGGACAATGGCTTAGTCAACACATCAGCTATCTGTTCGCCCATCGCAACATACTGGAGCTTCACTGCTCCTCTCTACACCATATCCCTGATATGGTGATATTTGATCTCGATATGCTTCGACTTGTCATGGAACATTGGGTTCTCATACAACTTTAGACAACTATGATTGTCGCAATATATACAAGTAGCATCCAATTAGAGATCAAATAAATCAGACAGTAGCTTCCTTAGCCATACTACCTCACAACTAGCTGAACAAGTTGTGACATACTCTACTTTAGTTGTAATCAGTTCCATGCAAGACTATTTCCTGCTAAACCAAGAGATCACACCTGATCCCATACTGAAGTAGCACCCTGAAGTTCTCTTCCTATCGATTGCACTACATGCCCAATCTGAATCAACATAACCTTCTAGGCCCAACATTCTGTTTCGCATCATACTTGAGCCCATAATCAATTGTACCCCTCGGGTACCTCCAAATATGCTTTGCAGCAATCAAGTGAACATGTCTTGGATCCGTCAGGAACTGGCTCAAGGTGTTCACAGCAAAGCAAATATCTGGTCTTGTATTCATCAGGTACATCAAGGACCCAATCATCTGATGATACATCGTAGCATCAACCACTTTTGATGAAGCATCACTCAATAGCTTCAGGTTCAATCCCATAGGTGTTGTTATGGCCTTTCAGTACATCATCCTGAATCTCTTCAGGATCTCTACTGCATACTTCCCCTGACCCAGGGATATTCTGCCACACCTCCATGCCTAGAAAGTAGTGCATCATATCCAAGTCCTTCATCTCGAACTCGACAGCAAGTCTCCTTCTTGCAACTTTAATGAGTTCCTCTTTTCTATCAGAAACAAGTCATCGACATATAGCAGGAGAATCACTAGTCTTTTGCCTTCAACCTTAAAGAAAAGGTTGGAATCCTCTATACTCTTAGTAAATCCTAGAGCCATCAATAAGCTATCCATCCTATCATACCATGTCGAACCTCAGGATCTTCTGCAGTCACTCCCTCTGAAGCGGAGCATCGTTATCCCTCTGTCTTTCGTACTTTATGCTTGAAACATTCTGTACCGGAGTGACAAGTAGCTTCCTCTGCTACTAATATTCTATGTATCCATCTAAGGTCACTGGATACCAAGATCATGTATCTTGAAAATGTTCTTCATCTGTGAGCTATCGTCACTTATTCTTTGGAACAAGTCTCATCCTTCTTTTCTTGTAGGTGATTATGTATGCGATCTTTCCTACAAGTCACTCCCTCTAAAGCGGAGTATCGTTATCCCTCTGTCTTTCGTACTCTATGCTTGAAACATTATGTACTGGAGTGACAAGTAGCTTCCTTTGCTACAAATATTCTATGTATCCATCTAAGGTCACTGTATCCATCTAAGGTCACTGGATACCAAGATCATGTATCTTGAAAACGTTCTTCATCTGTAAGCTGTCGTCACTTGTTCTTCGAAACAAGCCTCATCCTTCTTTGCTTGTAGGTGATTATGTATGCAATCTTTCCTACAAGTCAAATGCATTTGTATGGTTAGAAACATTTCATAAGGCATATTCATAATGGAAAATTCTTATGCATAAATATATCATCATGAAACTATTTTAGCCAATACAATATTCATCCATATCTCACGGAAACTTTCTAAATGCCTTCCATCTCTACCAGGACAACATTGAGATTGTGCACTAATCTAATATGTCAGCAAAGAGGTTTCATTCTAGATAAGAATCAATGGAGATTTGTATAGCACCATGAGCTACTTACCCATTACATGCATATTAGTAGTATACTGTCATTAATGCAAAGATTCTATCATGCATAATACATCAACTAAATATAAACAAATGCATAACAAAACAATATCATGAAATGACAATTGAATACTTATATTTATTTGTTTCATGGATAGACTCCTTCTTGAGCCTTCAGCTTCATCATCTTCTTCATTCATCATTTCTTATCCAAATGCTAAGATGGAGTTGAGTCCTTCATATTCCTCATCGCTTGAGGGATCTTCTTTGGATGGTGAGAGCTTGATCTTTAGTTGCTCCCATCTTCTCTTCTCTTATTATGAGTCGAGTTTCTTCTTCTTCCCATAGTCTGCTGAAAGTAATCACTTCCTTCTGGCATACATTCCTCACATGAATGAATCCCATGATCCTAGGAGGCCATTCAAGGTGGCTATCACCACTTCGGCATTCTCCACTTCTTCCTCTACTGCTACAAGTTGTTCTTTGATTTGAGACACCCTCGTAAAGTATGACTATATGGTCTCTGCATTCTAGATCTTCACATTCTTCAACTATTTTCTCAAAGTCATATTCCAATTTATGTTCTTCCTTACAAATAGCTTGGTCAAGGAATCAAACATCTCTTTCGGTGTCTTTAGGGAAGACACTTATCGTACAAGTTGATTCATGATTGAATCAGTAATGATCTTCTTCGCCTTGACCAAGTTCTTCTTGTGTAAGGCTTTTAGCCTCATCTCCCTCTGGAACTAGAACCTCTCTACTTATGTAGGTGTCCAATTCATTTCCTTAAAGAACTAGTGACATCCTATACTTCCATGCTTGGAAGTTGTCAGCCTCACCAAGCTTGTCATCAAGCTGTTGTGATAGATTACTTTGAAATGAGAACCTCAAATGAAAATAGCAAAAGATTAGATCTTATCAGTTTGAGGTGTCCATCCTCGTTCCAGAGCAGGGTGATATAGGGTTTGTCAGAGAAACCCTAATTTTAAAAACTTGGAATCTTTAAGATTTGATTGGATAGAAAGATAGAACTCTTCACGGCGAGCTTTCCAATGTACTCCTTTTCTGAAAACAATGGAGGAAAGCTCCTGGAATAGGAAGCCCTAGTTTTCCAATTTCTTCTACAGAAATTCCTGATACAGTTTCTGAGGTATCTCCGCAATTACTGCTCTCTGTGTCTAAAAATTCGCACTGAGGTATCCTTTCTTGTCACTGTTCCAACACCATAGGTTTCATCAAAATTGGTTTCACCAATTGGGACTTATGAGCGGTTTCCTAAGGTGACTTGTTTCGGGACTTTTCAGAATAGAGAAGTTGTACGGACTTCCACATGTTATTGTTTCATCTTCAGGGTCTGAAACTTCGACCACAAAAATTATAGTCCGTTCCCTTTTTGGAACATCTTCATAAATTTCATTTGGACCTTTGTAGCCGGAGATATAACAATTCTCCCCAGGTGTCATGTTTATAGATGAATCCTGGAAGAGGATGAAACCCTAACTTGGAGGAATCATATCTCCTAGAATATAGCGAATATACGGCTAAAACTTGGATACTGTGTACATCAGGATTTTATCTTCGACCTATGAAAGTTTCGGCCCCTGAGACTTCTACAATCTCAAGATATAGCGAATTTACCAAAATATATCAGTTTTAGTATTTAGGGTTTTTCTAGCTCTGTTAAACTAGGGTTTGAATTTCCCAGAGTTACACCCAACCAAAAATATCGACCCGGGTCTCTAAAATACGATTTTTATGAGGAGAGCAATCCTATGCCGGGCTCACTTAAAAATTTCTCTTCTATAAAAAGCCCTAATTTCCCGCAGCAAAAACAGAAAATGTCGGGAATCAAATTCTACTTTGACATAAAGATGCACCCTTCAATGGAGAGTCATCCTAGCATAATTTTGCTGATGGATTGTGGAGAGAGACCCAAAAAGTAAGAATCCCTAGCTTCCATAGCTGCACAATGTCTTCTTCTCAGGTTAGCTCTGATACCCTGTTAGGTTTTTATCATTCAAGCTAGGATCTTATATGAGAGAATAACATGCATAGCAATAAACACAAGAGACAAGAAACACAAAGAATTTTCCTCGGGGAAACCATAAAGGAGAAAACCATGCAACTTCCTCAGAGATATAATGAGCACCAATAGAAAAATTAAAACCCGAAAACATAAAGATAATATCCGACAACAGTTGTCTCTTTCTCTGATCCCAGCTTCTTCTCTCTAACTCATGCACCCCGGTTGAGTGAGTGTGTGTGTGATAAATAGAGAGTATCACTCTCTATTTATATTATTTCATTCACTTAACCTTTAACTCTGTTAGGTAGGCTCGAGTAATCCTAATTCAATTATGTACGCTAGAGTAACCACAATTGGGGTACTAATGACCTGACTTACATTAACTCACCTAGGGATGACTTCTCTAGGAGAGTCTAATAACCCTAGTGCCCCACAACTATGGGGACTTTAATCCTTGATCAATAGGAGGGTTACCCACAATGACTTTACATGACTTGTTTACATTATTGAATCTCCCGATAGGAACATCGGGGCATGACATGACTCAAATACATCACAGACGCTTCCCGGAATAAACATCGAGGTACAATACATAAGATATACAAGTAAATACATTCTGAAGTTACAAATACATCAACACTCCCTCTTAACTAGGAAGGTATTCTCTCGACACAATTTATCATCACAAGTCTTCTTCTCTGTATCATCTGGATCATCATCGGGTTCTTGTCATCTTCATCTGGATCCGGATCATCACTGGATCTAGATCATCATCACTGGATCTGGATCATCACTTGATCTAGATCATTATCACTAGATCTGGATCTTCACTCGATATAGATCATCACTGCTGGATCATCATCACTGGATCTGGATCATCACTGTTGGATCATTATCATTGGATCTGGATCATCACTGGGTTATCATCACTGGTGCTATCTCTTGATTCTTCTCGTCATAGGAAGTTCTACAGAGCCAACCCTTTCTCATGCTGGTTATAGGCTTAGCCTCCAAGTAGGTCTTAAGTCTTCTTCAACACTTATATCTGACCCAGTCAGAAATGCCCGCCCAACACTTACATTTGACCTTGGAATGAACACATGGACCATGTCAAAAAGGCACGCCCAGCACTCACATCTGACCATGGGATGAACACATCAACCATGTAAAAAAGGATCAACACTTATATCTTACCATGGGATGAACACATCAACCATGTAAGAAGGGCTCAACACTTATATCTGATCATGCTGAATGAACACATCCCGCAGTCACATCAGAATGGATTTCAGTCCCAGACTGAAATTCCTAGTAAGTGACTACGTGCCTCCATTCTCCTAGAGGATGGCCTCTCAGCACTTAAGCTGAGCTTCAATCCGAGATTGAAATTCCTGATAACAGACCAGGTGCCTCCATTCTCCCAGAGAATGGCATCTCAACATTTAGGCTGAGCATGCACATGGAAATTAAAATACTCTATAAAAATCTGTTCCATATATTCAGTGAGGCCTTTTCATGGGCCATTTTCACAAAGGAATTTTTGTCCAGTATTTTCAAGAGTGTGCATTTTCACTAAGGCTAGGTATTTTCATGGCATACAAAAAAATATTCAAAATAGGTAAAAACATTAAAAAACAAATCTAAAATTTCAGCACTAATATAAATAAATCAATTTATTTTCATAAATAAGAATGGAAATCACATTACTCAAGTGCATACAATGCTTTACATATATATGATTTTAAAACATTTAGAGATAACCAATCAAATGGATCCGTAATAGAAACAAAAGGAGTGTTTTATGCTGAGATTTATAGAAATCCTCAATCTCACCTTTCTTCCCTCTATCCTCAATCTCACCTTTCTTCCCTTTCTTTTTCTTACCTTGGTCCATTATCTTGGTGATGGATCTACAACTAACATATGCAAATCATCTTTCTAAGACCCATTATTCACGAAGGAACCTCATCCTTATCCAAATCAAAATTCTTAGTCTCATGTGTTGTGTTCATTCTTCTTGATGAATGATCCATGGTTAAGACAACCCCTGCAAAATATAAATGCAAAGGTTGTACACTCTTTGTTATATATTTTATACCATCATTCTTTATTGACTTTCTCAACCTCGTTAGAGGAAAAACATTCCTTAGTCCTCTTCTTCATCCTCTTAGGAAGGAGGCTCATATGGATTTAAACTTTTAGATTTGACAAACTACCCCTTTTTTCTTTTTAGGTAGGCTTCTTGGTTGTGGACAAGTTTCCTAAAGGTGACTTGTTTGATAATGATGACTTGCTTCATAATTTTTTTTCTTGTAATAATCTTGGGAATGGAACTATACTATAAATAATCCTTTAGACAACAAGATTACCTCACAATTTTTGGTCTAGTTATGATATATCCATTGGTGTAGGATAGAAACCATGGAATCTAGAAATCTCTTTTAATAACACAAATGAAATTACACTAGGTGAGCTTATAGATATAGGTTTGAAGGTCAAAAATTAAAAGTTAAATGATATTGTTTTAAGACTTAAATTTAAAATAACTAAGTGATGTGTGTGAGAGTATTTGCCTTAAAATTGGGTGTTAATTGAATTACTCACCCATGCTCTACACTTTAACTCTTTCTCAAAACCTTACCCATGCTCCAGACTTTAACTCTTTCTCAAATCATTACTAGTAAGTCGGTGGATTTATTTGAATTAGAATTCAGATATTTCGTAGAAGGTATATTCATCTAGTATAGTGTACTCTACAGACTTCTCATTTTGTACTCTAAAAACTAAAAACTTCTATGTAATGCGATTACATTTTTTCCCCAAAATGATTACAAGAAAATATTTTGTTTTCCCAAAATGATTACAAGAAAATATTTTGTTTTGTGGAAGAGCGTGACTTTTTAAGACCCCAACACAATATCTAGCGTTTGCTCCCGTTTGGTGTGCGTGAACAGTCAGTGATCTAGACTCGAGCACCCATGTTGTCTCTGGTAGATCGACCATTTGCAGATTGCGTGGCTGTATGATGCATGCAGTCGGTGCTGGTACAGCTAGATCGAAAGTCAGAGGAAGATAGAGGCGGTTGAACCAATGCCAGAGCCCGAGTGTTAATGAGGAGCAAATGTGTTTGGAAAGTGCGAGAACCCGAGTGTTAATAAGGAGCAAAAGTGTTAGGAAAGTGCCAGAGCCAGTTAAATTAATCTATCCAGGCTCCAGCCCGTGAGAACAGAAGAGCCTGCGTCTCCCCTTGTATAGGTCCTGTCCTGTATTATATGTAAACCCTATAAATTATAGTAATGAGCTGGTAGACCTTGTATAGGTCCTGTCCTGTATTATATGCAAACCCTATTATAAATTATAGTAATGAGCTGGTAGATCAAGAAGGATCAAATGGAGCATGTCTGGAAGTGATAAGGAGTAATAAGGTACACCTGGTGTAGGCCCTCCCCCGGGCAAGTAAGAGAAAGACGTCAATTTAATAGATAGCAATAAATAGCAATAGATAGCAATAAAGAGTAAGAAGTAATAGATAGCAATAAATAAAAACTATAATTTCAATTTAAGAGAAAGACGTCAAACCTGCAAGAGAAAAGAAAGACAAACCGGCTACAAGAAGATACTAATGCCCGTAGATTGATAAAGACATTTTCTACGTAACCGAACTTATTTTCCTCAAAAAGCTTGTTCGTGATCTCCAATTCTAGTGCTATTAGTGGAACCAGAGAAAGGTCTTTTTCATGGAGCTTCCTGTAGTCCAAAAACGATGATTACCATTGGGTATTGTTCAGTACTAATTTGCATATAAACAATATGTTAACGCAGAAGAGTCCGTGATAGTTAAAACTTGGAATGCTCATACTACCTTCGGAACTCGACCATTCCTAACTACTATTCCGATCACATAAAGGAAATTAGTTGCAAGATCTCAATCAATTCATGGACATGCGAATATAATGTATATATTGATAAAGCAAATTCAAACATTACTTGATCTTTACAATTGAAGAGCTTGAGCTTGAGATCAAGGAACTTTGATATATAATAACTTTACACAATGTGTGTAATTCAAGAAATACATGAGGATTTCCATTAATACTAACAATAGAATTCCCTGAAGATCCAATGGAAACCAAAATAACCCTCCGCCCCCAACACATGAAGATCCAATGAATGGTTTAAGTGCAAGAAGAACATGGATCTGCAGAGAGATGGAGCTGATTTTCTTCATCGGCCTCTTCCTCCTGATCAGGCCGATGAATATTACCAACGCTGAGGAAAGAGAAAAATCCAACACTCAATCCCGCCAGGATGGCCAACACCACTCCCCCGTTGTAGGACATGGGCGCCAGCGTAAGGAGATAACCCAGCAATGCGTTTACCGCAAATAGAAGAGTTTCCACGGTTTTGATAGCGTAACCTCCTTTGGTCTTGATCCACTTCTCTGGCAGCAGATTCAGCATCGATCTTGCTCTTTGTTGAGAAGGTACTGATCCCATTGAAATATATGAATTACTATTGTTACAATTCCTTACCTGTGTTCTTATGCTTACAACATATTGATAAAAAACACTGGCCAGAAACAACACCAAGAGAGAAGCCCAATACTGCATAACCGTATGCGTCCTCCATCCATCCAACAGAATGATCACATCCTTCCCCCAGTAAAATGTCATGGGCATGGGCATCACCATCATCATTCTTATGGATTATTTCTTCCTGTTTGCAGATCACAGATCACGAGAGAGAGTCAATCAAAATCAAAATCAAATTGCTTGCTCCAACATAATTGGATTTTCTTCATTGATACTTACCGACATATAAATAACTCACTAACTGGACTTCATTGATACAACAGTGTACGAGGTCGGAATATAACTGAGCTGCATGCATGTAAATCTTTCTTCAAGTGCATGTAAATCAGACTAAGAGTTCGACTGTTTGTAGATTGCATGCAGTGGTGTTAGAGTTAGTTTTAAGTGCATGTAAATCAGACTGTTTGTAGATTGCATGCATGCAGTCGGTGCTCGTACTGGATCAAGCAATGCTCCAATCCAAAAGAGACTCAAATTAAATAGACTCTGAGGGAATTTGTGCATATTGTTGGATGCCCATAAAAAACAATGCTCCAATCCAAAAGAGACTCAAATTAAATAGACTCTGAGGGAATTTGTGCATATTGGATGCCCTTCAAAATCATTTTTTAATGTCTGAAATTGTCCCTTTAACATTTTTGGGCGTACAAACTCAATGATAGTGCAGCCATAATTCAATTTTGAGACTTGCATTTATTGCTAACAACTGAATTTTTAGTTTCTGAGATAATGAAAGCTATTGATCTGAACAAAGAATAAGTATAAGAAAGTTTTTCATGTCCAATTAATATTTTAATGAAACAAAAACATTACGATTATTTTAAGCTCATAAACCAATAGTTTCCATCGATGCTTGTTTCAGTTTACTTTTAATTATGTGTAGGGACTTGCTTTGATGAGTTATTTTATTTTCAAATAATTAGAGTTAAATTGTGATATAAAATAACTATTTGGTTATGTATATGTGAATATAGGTTTATGTATAATATGCATACAGGACTATGTAAGTGTATACTTCCATGAATGTATGGATTATATTTTAAAATATATATGAAAAAAAAGAATAAGAATGGGGAGATAGAAAAATGGATACATTTTTTTTATGCAACCCAAATCACCAAATCTATCTATCGGAAGCTAAAATAAAAAGAAAATAGCATACAACAATTAGAGGAAAAGGTAAGAATGGGGAGGTGGAAAAGGGAGCATAAAAAATATCACAATGGGGAGCTAGAAAAGGTAACAAAAAAAAGATCACAATGGGGAGGTGGAAAAATATATATGAAAAAAAAAGATAAGAATGGGGAGGTGGAAAGTGGATCTTTTCAAGGGACAACAAACCCTGGATTTCCATTTCACTATCCACCAATGGCATCCTTCCTCCTTGGTATTACAAGGTATGCAAACTTGTTCTAAGGGTCTCTTCACCTCTTCCTTCGCTGCAACTTTCACCCTTGCTATAAACAAGGATGCATACTTCAGCTTTGATACAACATTTTTTAACACTTCATCAGCAAAGTATGACAACCTACGCTAGGGAAAATAACAGTTACCATAAATTCATCTTCTAGTGGTGATTCCTTGGTCACTCCATTATCTTTCAACTCAATATTTATGGTCAAAGTAGATGGGACATTAAAGGAATTGATAAATTCCATTGGAACCTTTCACTAATACCTCTTCTACTTTCGTGCTTGGCTACAAATACAAGCTTTTTTACATTCATACAATTCCAAACTTATTCTCCATCCCTTCCTGCATTTTAGGAACCCATGTATTGAATATCGAAACTTTTTGCAGGTTAACTACAATCTCTTTTTTTTGTACACATGTGTTGCTACACTTTCGTCCACATCCCATTTGAGATAACACAAGGGGAAATTCCCATTTGAGATAACACATTTTACCAATCATTCCTTAGAAGGAAGGTCACGGTAAACCATTATCCATGTATTCAAAAAGATGTTATATCAAACCTAAATCAACCATGCCCTATGCAATCTTGTGATCCACTATTTATGTACATCAATAAATACCCATCATCAATTAAGAATAGTATTGGTATCATTCCACTAATGAAGAAGAGAGTACAAACTCCAAGAATTATACTCGACTAAGAAAGTCCTAAATATCCACTCCCAATCACGTCAAATGGGTCCAAGCATGTCTACATTCATTTTGAATAGGTGCTCTTGGGGATAAGACTAGTAATTTTCATAATAATAATAATATTAATTTATATAAGACAAAGAACTAACCTCAATCTCAAAAACATGTTTACACCAAATTTTCCAAAAAACAAACAAAAATGCAACCTTGAAGGAAGGATTTGGTAAATAATTATCCATGTAATCACTTCGAGTTTGTATCTAGCCTAAATCAAGCACATAGTATGCAATCATGTGATCCATTATCTCTTCACATCGACACACACCCATCATCAAATAAGAGTAGTATTGAGCTCATGCCACTAATGAAGAAGAGAGTAATGAAGAAGTGAGTACAACCTCCAAGAATTGCATTGGACCAAGAAAGGCCTAAATATCCACACCTAATCACAACAAAAGGAGGCATGCATGTATACATTAATTTTGAATAGATCCTCTTGTGGGATAAGAGTTGTAATTTTCATACTAATATATCGATCTCCAAAGGATAGGGAAAAATCACAAGAAATGAGTTGTTGGTCCTTCCATGAGAGAGTACTCGTATCCCAAAAATACCTCAAATAAAAAAATCCTCTTCTAACTCAAATACTACACCTAAAAACAAGGAATGCATGTAACATATTGATAGGGGAGAATCAATAGCAGAGCTAGAGAGATATGATAAGTCTCCTTCATTTACTAATGGGTTTTTGAATTCCATTATCACATCAATTAAAATATTAATTAACAATTATCCAAATCTATATCTCTAATTTCCTCAAGGATTTGAGATCAGGGGAGAAGAGAGAAAAACACCTCTTGTAGCGTGTCATTTGGGGAAGCCCTTTTCTTTTTTCTCTTCAATGTTGTATTATATTCATGCTTTCGATAGTACCTAGAAATTCATCCACAATATGAATTCTCCATTTTACTAGCAACAAATATCATGGTATCCAAACCAAATTAGAGTTAACACTCTATCAATTATTAAATGGAAGCATTTGGGGAATAACTAAATCCTTTCACATTACTTCAAAAAAATAGCAGAATATTACAACCTTATCAATGAGATGCTCCCTCCTCCACTTCCCAAGACTTTGATCACCAACATTTTTAAGAAAAATAGTTACTCACTGTTCCTCCATAATAACTTTTCTCTTTGATCCTTCCTCCCTAATATTTACCTTAAATGTCTCTTTATATATATATTTAGGATATGGGTGATGAGAGTGAACTTTTCAATCTTGGATTGGAATCCTAGCTTAATATCCTTAGTTGTCCTACTTTCCATAGTTTGGGAATTTGTATGAACAATGGAACAATCAATGCACAAAACACATATGCTATGTAATTTCCTTCCACTTCAAGTTTGTGGAGACTCAATCTTTGATTTTGTTAGAAAATTCAATCACTAAAGTTGTCGCTTTTGGGATATATGGGTATTCATTCATACCTTTCATTTACTATTAGTTAGATGAAGAGATTATGTATCTTTTAGTGCTTCATGTTTTTCTTCATGTTGTAGGAAAAATTTAGATCGTGATTTTGTCCTACACTATTGAGGGTGTTAAATTGAGTGTTGACATATGCCCCATAAAGAAAGAATGAGGTCTAAAAGACATTCTATTTTATACTCTTTAGTGATCAAAGATGAAAGGATAAAGAGGATAAGAATGAACAAAGGAGTTGGAAGGAACCTGTAAGCAAAACAAGGCAATGTCCCAACTATATAATATCTTCTTGAAGTAGGTATACCACATAAGAAATTACCAAGCCCAAAATGTATCCTAAATAAGAAAAAAGTAGAGAGAGATAAACAAAAATGAGAGAGAGAAAGAGAATATTATGGTAGTTTTACAATGAATTTTGATCCTGAAGTCGGATTGGGGATTTCTTGGTACCGTTGCAAAGGTCTCATTGTGGAATACAAATTTTGTGTTTTGAGCTTCACAAAATTCTTCACGATGTGGAAGAGGCGTGTATTTTTGTAAATATGGGCATGAGGAATATCGAAAAGCATATTTTCAAAGATTGTTTATGAAAAACATATTTTAAAGCATATTTTAGAAGATGCTTTTAAAGATGTTTTTCATAGAGCATATTTGAAAAGATGCTTTTTGATATTCCTCATGCCCATATTTACAAAAATACACACCCCGGCCAAACCGTGAGGAATCCTGAAAATCTTAAAACATTAAAGTTCTATCCCTCAACGAGATCTTTCGAATGGTACCAAGAGTTTCCCAATTCAACTTCACGATCAAATGTAATTGCAAAAATACTATAATATTCTCTTTTTCTCTCTCATTTTTGCTTATCTCTCTCTACCTTTTTCTTATTTAGGATATGTTGTAGAAGATGGTCGAATGTTATGCAATGTAAACAAGCATGGACATGGATCCATGTCAAAAGTCCATAAGAATGTAAACATTCACTATTATAAGTATGAGATATCTAGGTATTCATGATACTTTAATATGGAAGTATAATATTGTACAACTTGGGAAGTGCATCGATGAGTGATACAACTATTTTTCCCAAGGACTTTGATCCAGACTAATGATAGCATGATTTTATATCATGTGAATGAAGTAGCTAATATTGAGCATAATAAAGCACCATATGATTATTGTTCATTCATGTATAACATTAACAAATGTGAGGAGGCCCACCAATAATGGAATCAAAGGTATTGAGTATAATCTAGCAAATGTGAATAGATGTTATGAATTCAAACACTTGTAGAATACCAAAATTGAGGGACATTGATGTATACCCACTCTCATTTGCAAGGGAACTTGCTACTAATGGATGCAAGATCCAAGATACTCTAGGGTTCCTATATCCACTTCCTAAATGATGATTTGGTGTTGATAGGAAGATATCCTTTATAGGGAGGGAATCAATGTATTCCACATTAATGGGACCGAAAAAAATTCAATAGTTTTATATGATTTGGTAGAGATAAGGGATCCAAAACTCTATACTAACACTAGGAAGGATGACATGATAGGTCAGGAATACTTAAGCAATGACAGATATTGTTTTTAATTCCCTTGAACACATGAAAGGATTCATAGTGACACTTGGAAACATGAGACTTAAGTACCCAACCTTTATGAAATATGTCAGTGCCAGATTCATTAATGACATATCCATAGTGCGGATGCTACACAAGGTTAAAGATACCATGCAAGGTGGAAAATGACGCACAAGTTAGAATCGAAATATTTTATGTATTTTGGTCATATTTTGGTAATATTTTTTCATTTTGGACCGCATTTTTTGGATAGTGGTCACGATTTTGTAGAATCTGTTAAGAATTAGTTAGGAATTTGGTTAAGTGGATCACCAATGTAAAGGCACAAGCCTATAAATAGATGTCAAATAGAAAATGTTAAGGGCTTCTTCGATTATCTTAGGCTGGGGTTTTCTGGAACACTTATGATTACAAGTTATTGAATGATTTTGGGTACCTGTCAGATATGCGTATGTGATTGAAGAACTATTTTGAGAACTCATTTTTTGTTGCAGAAGTTAATATGACATGACAAATATTGAGCGTAATTACTGTGTCTTTTATTGTCTTTCTATTTTATTATTTTTTGTGCCATAAATGTGAATGCAATGTGTATCTGCGATATGGATATGTGAATGATGCGATGTTTTTCTACTCTAGATGATGATATACCACTAGATCTATATGTGCATAAATGTTTTGTTGTGATTTAGTTATGTTATTTTGATCTATTGAATGATGAAACAATTTGGTTATTGCTTATTCTAAATGGTTAGATTTGTGGAATAATGTTGCGCTAAGTCATTAAGTAGACACATGGTCCTCCTCCATACTAGGGAAACTTGTTTTCGTCAGCTCTCCCTCGAACATCTCTGGTGAGACTTCATCTTCTCTACAGGTGTTGTAGGACGGGGTAAAACCTTTCTGGGTCAGTTCTTAGGGAGATCGTGGTGGTTTGGGTGTCGCTAGAGAGTGAACCTCTGTCGGCTGGTTTTGTGTCAACAAATGGTTCTGTTTTCGGGACCTTAGTGCGAAGAGGGGGGACGACATGTTGTGGCATACGATGAAACCGGAGATCCAATATTGGTTTGACAAGAAAATACGAGAGTTTGCTGAGAAATAGAATCACAACCATGGACTGACGACAGATCAGTGGCTAATATAGTATATGCACGATGGTCCTCACGAGTACTTTTTCTCTCACTTTTCGATCATCCTGTACGAGTGGTTGGTGCACTTGACATATTAGAACACTAATTTCCAAGGAGGTGAACCAAATTCCTGGACCCTAGAATTGATCCAGGAGTTTCATGAGGTAGATAACAGAGCGTCAAGGGATGTTGAAGTTTGGCTCGACAATATCTTCAAAGACTATATCATTGAGTTCACGGTCGACAAAACTAAATACTATAGCAAAGAAGAAAGGGATTTTTTCAACGGACCAAGAGGTAGGTTCCTGTTGTCTTTGCAATTGTTTATTAGTATGCTTATCTACAAAAAGGGCATATTGAAGATGCACCTCGAATAGTAGACTCCTGGTGTGTAGAGGATGCAGAGGATGGGGGTATCGCAGAGACGAGGGTTGGATGGAATGATACGGGGTATATGGATGGAAGTTACGATGAGACTGTGAGGGAAGTCAGTAAAGGAAGTGGTATTATCAAAGGAGGAGCAAGGTTTCAGAAAGAGAAGAGGCAGAGGATGGAAGAGAGTCCTGCTATGAATGAGACGCACGGCTATGAAGGAATACCACACAGAACAAAGCGACCCTACATCGACGAAGGAGACGAATAGGCTACACCCGAGCCAGAGGAAGGAACAACCTAAAGAAACAACGTACCCACACCTCCATGCACTATGCTACACTCAAGAAGAAACATAAGTTTGACATTGCCATGTCTAATGTGTCAACAATACTCTAATAGTAGAGGATCACCAACTGCATGAAGAAGGTTCGGGATGGCAAGCGATGATGTGAAGTTACCTTGTTTCACGGGAATGGAACCAAGGATCCTGAACAATACTGGTTCTTGTGTGAAGCGGTATGGACTGTCAAACAAACTACGGATGATAAGGTTAATAAAGGTCAATTGGCGATGACCCTTCGAGGTCGCGCACTGGATTGGTTCATGAAATTTGCACCAATCCCTATGGGGGCTCTGACGAAAGTATTGGATGAAGTTAGGAAATGATTGATTGAAGAATTCAGAAAACTGAAATCTAAGGCGCAATACATTACAGAACAGAAGGAGATTAAGCAGTATCCCAATGAAACTATTTGGGATTTTGATCAAAGGTTTAAGATGCTAATGGAAAGAGTCAGCTTTGAGGTGAGAGATATTCAGCATAATAAATGGTTCGTCATGGTGCTACTATCTCATATCAAACTAGCGTAGATGAAGCAAAAGATCACAACGCAGAGAGAGGATCTGGAAATTGCAATGAAGTTGGAAGCTTCACCAGTCGGCGAGAATGCAATTGGGATGAATCAGATCCAGTTGAAAGATATCAAGAAAGAAAAATAACATCGCGAGGAGTTCTAGTGTGCTTGATGTTGCATAGATAGACATACTAAGGAAAACTACTTGGATTACCGAAACTACTTGTTGTGAGGAGCGTCGAATCCATTAAGTTTTGGAAGTGTGCCATGTGCCGTATTTTTCAAGTTTATGGGCATCGACATGAAGATTGTGGATATATGCAGAAGATGTTCATGAAGCCAACAAAATTATACTACACATTTTTTTGATCTATTGGGAATGAATATAAGGATTGCCACGCATATGATCTGCTCCAGGATAGAACAATGGACATGTAATACATAAATGGAGAGGACTATTGCATAGTACAACAACCGCAAGCACGGGAGGTACAGTCGCCACCTCAACCGTAGTTCATACCACCACTGCAATTACAACTACAGTTTGTGCCACAACTGCAGTATAATCAAATGCATATGGATCGACAACAACCACAGTATGTTCAACCACAATAGTATGTTCAGCATCAACTGAATCCCCCATAGCATTAATTCAATTAATCGCAGGATCAATAGCAAGGAGGATTCTGCAGAGGATTTCGAGGAGGACCAGGTGGACACTTTGGTTGAGGAGGAGGATGAGGTCACGGATCGGTACGATGTTATAGTTGCAGAGTATTGGGACATTATCAGAGAGATTGTTCGCAATTGCAAGTGTAATGTATGTATTATATCATTATCGATCACAGTGTCGGTAATTGTCCATGGTTGATCACAAAGTGGTAGGTAGGAAATGTCCCTCAGTTGCCGAACCAAAATGAGAATCAATTGCAAAATAAGAATCAGTAGCAGAATCAGATCAGCTCAAGAATCAAAACCAGAATGCAAATCAGAATGTGAATCAACATGTGAATCCGTTGCTAAACCAGAGTTAAGGACCAACTATTGCGACTATTTTTGCAGAACCAAGAATGCAAGATGTTGATGTTGCTGTCATTACTCGTGGAGGTGTGACGACAGGGGACGATTTCCCGCGTCCACAAATTTGGCTGTCTGGGAAGAAGGTGTAGTTTGATGTCTACTTGGGAAGTGTGAGGATGAGTGATACAACTAATTTTCCCAAGGACTTTGATCCACACTAATGATAGCATGAGTTTATATTGTGTGAATGAAGCAGCTAATATCAAGCATGATAAATCACCATATGATTATTGCACTGATAATGGAATCAAAGGTACTGAGTACAATCTAACAAATGTGAATAGATGTTATAAATTCAAACACTTGTAGAATAATAAAATCAAGGGTCATTGATGTATACCCACTCTCATTTACAAGGGAACTTGCTACTAATGGATGCAAAATCCAAAATACTATAGGGTTCCTATATCCACTTCTTAGATGATGATTTCGTGTTGATAGCAAGAGATCCTTTATAGGGAGGGAATCAATGCATTCCACATTAATGGGACCGAAACAAAAGTCAATAGCTTTATATGATTTGGTAGAGAAAAGAGAACCAACACTCATAATAACACTAGGAAGGATGACATGATTGGTGAGGAAGACTTGAGCAACGACATATATTGTTTTTAATTCCCTTGAACACGTGACATGATTCATAGTGACACTTGGAAAGATGAGACTTAAGTAACCAACCTTTATGAAATACATCAGTGCCAGACGCATTAATGACATATCCATAGCTGATGGGAAGGATAACCCATCGATGGAGATATGTTCAAATTATTGGTACAATTTCCTAAGGAAAATGTAAATAATTTACTCATAACTGGTGCTAAAATATGTTCTATGTTCAAGGTTGACAAGTACTAACTATTTCCACCCTTTATAGGATGGAATATGAATTGATTCAATGGTCCCCTTTTTTGTATTTTGTATTCTTTAATTTTTAATACCTTTTTCATTTATAAGAATGAAAAATAAAAATGGATGCTACAATACAATCGAGGAGATGAATGTCTCATGGGAGTGTTCCTAGATTCTAAGGGAATAGGTAATGCCAAGGAAAATATAAAATTACAAATACGGGATGATCTAGTTAAGTACACTCTTGTGGATGTTCCCTCCAAGGGATGAGGTCATTTAAACAAAAGCAACAATTTATAGGCATCATGTAGAAAAATGTGACTACAAGGGAAAATAAAAAACATAATCATTAAACAATAAAGAAGTATGAACAAATGCTCAAGCAGGTAATTTAACACATGTTTATGTAAACTAAAAAAATTAGGGACCATGTAAGGAAATTGTCAATAATGTATAAGAGAGAAATATGTGGTCTCAAACTACAAGTCATGATGGTACTAATAGCGATTCCAGGACAAAGAGAAAAACTCATCATGGCAACAAAAATGAAAATAGGGTGCTGACTATAGTGTCCCATGTTCAGTATGATATTTTGTTGGAATGATGGAAAATGCAGATATGATGGGTTGACACACCGATTTCCAATAGGTTTGACCCTAGGCAAAATTTGGGTTATGAAAGGTTCAAATGCATAATAATAGAGGGATAACCAAAACCTATGTGCAATCTTCCAAAAACACCTGATAAGATCGTGGAACATGCAAAGAATGCTCCAATACTTGTGTATGACTAAACCAAGTCACATTCTCCCATCGACCCCATAAAATATGTCCGTAAGTGGGTGTAACCAAATGTTCATAACTTCGAGGATAAATTAATATGATGATAAAATCCCATCTGAGAAGTCATGTGAGCTAAGGGATCTCGCAACCCAGATGGGAAAAGTAACTAGATCGTATTACTCCTCCAAGGGAAGAGTTTGATCTAAATATTCCTAATTCGTTGGAATATATTGATATGAAACTTATATGACAAATAATGGAAAGTTATTCTCCATGGTACCATATTCTACATAATTGGGAATTACATTGTCATCATTTTCCACAATTAAGAATTCTATCGAGAGCGCTTGCAATAAAGGTGAGTAATCTACTAGAATGGGTTTGGGAAAAACTAATAATGGGAAGCAAGACAAAAATGTTATGTTAAATATTGGAGCATATTGTGGGATGGGTATTGGTGGCTGGATCATAAAATTTCACATGAGGGAAGCATTTTTTAACAATCCTACCCTAATGTCTTGAACCAAATTTAGTGCATCTTTGATGAAAGGAACGTCCTATTTGATAATAGTTTTAGGATTATACTAATCTAATGGGTTGATCGTAACAATATTTCCTCTGTGATGGAACCGAGTGACTAGGAACACTCAAGATACTATAGTCATCATAACATGTATCCAATTAAGTCCCAACATACAATTGTAATATATGGGCATGTCTACTACCTTAACACCAAGTTGAATTGTTTTACCTCCTAAATCAACTACGCAGGCCAAGATTAGTCTGCGAGGAGGGAAAAAAGTTCCATAAAATTCTTTGAGCATAGTATGGGATCGAACTAAGGTGGGTGATCTAAATTCTTAGAAACCGTTAACACTTAAATTTTACACACATGCGACATTTTATCCATTCTTAAAGTAAGGTGTCATCAAAATATAGAATGCATACTAATGAAGACATTATCAGATATACAAATCAATATGAGTGCAATAATGCCAAAGAACAATCAAAATAAGTAGTGTGGATAAATATATGTTTACTTGCGCTATAACACATGTTATAAGTTTTGTTCCCATGCTATCGTAGCACAAATTTCCATTTGGTATCTATGTGACTGTCAAAATAGTGGGATCTCAATTACATGCTACACATTGAAGAGTCATGAAGGATCCTCACCAACAAAAATTCAAACTGGTCTCAGGGAGCATTGAATATCCCCTTTTGTGTGCCTTACATCTAGTTCATGAGGAAATGGGTTTCATACTTGGATCTAGTTGTTTCTTGGATACCTCTTTTCCTATAAATGGAGGCCATGGGCATGCATCTTAGTAGAGAAAATTAGAGCAAGGTTATGTTGCTATAATTTTGTTGAGGATTATTCATCGCTCACCTCTTCCCCCACTTCATAGCATTCCTCAAGAACTCTTGCGTCCTTCCTCCAAGGGGAAATTTTTTCTCTCCATTATTCTTTAACTTGTTTATCATTTAATGTGTACAAAAATACTTCCATAAGGGAAATTATTGCCTTAGAATCCCACACCTGTTGGTTGAAAATACATGTATTTTCTTGACCATTGGGTAATCTAAATTGCTTCTAGCATTGGATTCTTGTTGTGGTTTTAATTTCCTCATTCCCGTTGTTTTTTTCATGTTTGATCCATACCAATGATAACATGAGTTTATATCATGTGAATGAAGGAGCTAATACCGAGTATAATAAAGCACTATATGATTATTGTTCATTGATGTATAACATTGACAAATGCGAGGAGGCCCATCGATAATGGAATTGAAGGTAATGAGTACAATCTAGCAAATGTGAGTAAAAAATCGAGGGTCATTGATGTATACCCACTCTCATTTACAAGGGAACTTGCTACTAATGGATGCAAAATCCAAGATACTCTAGAGTTCCTAGATCCACTTCTTAGATGATGATTTGGTGTTGATAGGAAGCGATCCTTCATAGGGAGGGAATCAATGCATTCCACATTAATGGGACCAAAACAAAAGTAAATAATGTTATATGATTTGGTAGATATAAGGGATCCAACACTCTATTCTAACACTAGGAAGGATGACATGATTGGTCAGGAATACTTGAGAAATGACATATATTGTTTTTAATTCCCTTGAAAACATGACACGAATCATAGTGACACTTGGAAACATGAGACTTAAGTAACCAACCTATATGAAATACGTCAGTTCTAGATGCATTAACGACATATCCTGCATAGTTGATGGGAAGGATAACCCATTGGTGGAGTCATGTTCAAATTATTGGTACAATTTCCTAAGAAAAATGTAAATAATTTACTCATAAATGATGCTAAAATATTTTATATGTTCAAGTATTGATTGTTGCCACTCTTTCTAGGATGGAATATGAATTGATTCAATGGTCCCCCTTTTTTTGTATTCTTTAATTTTTTATACCTTTTTCATTTATAAGAATGAAAAATAACAATGAATGGTATAGTACAATGGAGGAGATGAATGTCTCAAGGGAGCGTTCCTAGATTATAAGGCATAGGTCATGCCAAGGCAAAGATAAAACTACAAATATGGGATGATCTAGTTAAGTACACTCTTGTGGATGTTCCCTCCATGGGATGAGGTCATTTAAAGAAAAGAAACTATTTATAGGCATGATGTAGAAAAATGTGACCACAAGGGAAAATAAACAACATAATCATTAAACAACAAAGAAGTAGGAACAAATGCTAAAGCAGGTAAATTAACACATGTTTATGTAAACTAAAAAAATTAGGGACCATGTTAGGAAATTTTCATAAATGTATAAGAGAGAAATATGTGGTCTCAAACTACAAGTCATGATGGTACTAATAGCAATTCTAGGACAAAGAGAAAAACTCATCATGCGAACAAAAATGAAAATAGGGTGCTGACTATAGTGTCCCATGTTTAGTATGATATTTTGTTGGAATGATGGAAAATGTATATATTATGGGTTGATGCACCGATTTCCAATAGGCTTGACCCTAGGGAAAACTTGGGTTACGAAAGGTTCAAATGCATAATAATAGAGGGATAACCAAAACCGATATGCAATCTTCCAAATACACCTGATAAGATCGTGGAACATGCAAAGAATGCTCCAATACTTGTGTATAACTAAACCAAGTCACATTCTCCCATTGACCCCAAAAAATATGTCCTTAAGTGGGTGTAACCAAATGTTCATAGCTTCGAGGATAAATTAATATGATGATAAAATTCCATCCGAGAAGTCATGTGATCTAGGGGAACTCACAACCCAAATGGGAAAAGTAACTAGATCGTATTACTCCTCTAAGGGAAGAGTTTGATCTAAATATTCCTATTCCGTTTGAATATATTGATATGAAACTTATACAACAAATAATGGAAAGTTATTCTACATGGTACCATATTCTACATAATTGGGAATTACTTTGTCATCATTTTCCATAATTAAGAATTCTATCGAGAACGCTTGCAATAAAGGTGAGTAATGTACTAGAATGGGTTTGGTAAAAACTAATAATGGGAAGCAAGCCAAAAATGTTATGTAAATATTAGAGCATATTGTGGGATGGGTATTGGTGGCCAAATCATAAAATTTCACATGAGGGAAGCATTTTTTAACAATCCTACCTTAATGTCTTGAACCAAATTTAGTGCATATTTGATGAAAGGAATGCCCTATTTGATAATAGTTTTAGGATTATACTAATCTAATGGGTTGATCATAACAATAATTCCTTGGTGATGGAACCGAGTGACTATGAACACTCAAGATACAATAGTCATCATAACATGTATCCAATTAAGTCCCAATAGAAAATTGTAATATATGGGCATGTCTACTACCTTAACACAAACTTGAATTGTTTTACCTCCCAATTCAATTACGCAAGCCAAGATAAATCTGTGAGGAGGGAAAAAAGTTCCATAAAATTCTTTGAGCATAGTGCAGGATGGAACTAAGGTGGGTGATCTAAATTATTAGAAATGGTT
Source organism: Pseudotsuga menziesii (assembly GCA_001517045.1). Taxonomy (NCBI): domain Eukaryota; kingdom Viridiplantae; phylum Streptophyta; class Pinopsida; order Pinales; family Pinaceae; genus Pseudotsuga; species Pseudotsuga menziesii. The sequence continues at coordinate 248,885 of LPNX010589492.1, read as the reverse complement.
AACACTTAAATTTTACACACATGCGGCATTTTATCCCTTCTTAAAGTAAGGTGTCATCAAAATATAGAATGCATACCAATGAAGACATTATCGGATATACAAATCAATATGAGTGCAATAATTCCAAAGAACAATCAAAATAAGTAGTGTCGATAAATATATGTTTACTTGCACTATAACACATGTTATAAGTTTTGTTCCCATGCTCACCTAGCACAAATTTCCATTTGGTATCTATGTGACTGTCAAAATAGTGGGATCTCAATTACATGCTACACATTGAAGAGTCATGAAGGATCCTCACCAACAAAAATTCAAACTGGTCTCGGGGAGCATTGAATATCCCCTTTTGTGTGCCTTAGATCTAGTTCATGAGGAAATGGGTTTCACACTTGGATCTAGTTGTTTTTTGGATACCTCTTTTCCTATAAATGGAGGCCATGGGCATGCATATTAGTAGAGAAAATTAGAGAAAGGTTATGTTGCTATAATTTTTTTGAGGCTTATTCATCGCTCACCTCTTCCCCCACTTAATAGCATTCCTCAAGAGCCCTTGCCTCCTTCCTCCAAGGGGAAATTTTTTCTCTTCATTGTTCTTCAAGTTTTTTATCATTTAATGTGTACAAAGATACTTCCATAAGGGAAATTATTGCCTTAGAATCCCACACCTCTTTGGTGAAAATACATGTATTTTCTTGACCATTGGGTAATCTAAATTGCTTCTAGCATTGGATTCTTGTTGTGGTTTTAATTTCCTCATTCCTGTTTTTTTTTCATGTTTGATCCACACCAATTATAGCATGAGTTTATATCATGTGAATGAAGGAGCTAGTACCGAGTATAATAAAGCACTATATGATTATTGTTCATTGATGAATAACATTAACAAATGTGAGGAGGCCCGCTGATAATGGAATTGAAGGTAATGAGTACAATATAGCAAATGTGAGTAAAAAATCGAGGGTCATTGATGTATACCCACTTTCATTTACAAGGGAACTTGCTACTAATGGATGCAAAATCCAAGATACTCTAGAGTTCCTAGATCCACTTCTTAGATGATGATTTGGTGTTGATAGGAAGAGATCATGTATAGGGAGGGAATCAATGCATTCCACTTTAATGGGACCAAAACAAAATTCAATAATTTTATATGATTTGGTAGATATAAGGGATCCAAAACTCTATACTAACACTAGGAAGGATGACATGATTGGTCAGGAAGACTTGAGAAATGACATATATTGTTTTTAATTCCCTTGAAAACTTGACACGATTCATAGTGATACTTGGAAACATGAGACTTAAGTAACCAACCTTTATGAAATACGTCAGTTCCAGATGCATTAATGACATATCTATAGTTGATGGGAAGGATAACCCATTGGTGAAGTTATGTTCAAATTATTGGTACAATTTCCTAAGGAAAATGTAAATAATTTACTCATAACTGATGCTAAAATATGTTCTATGTTCAATTTTTTATTGTTGGCACTCTTTCTAGGATGGAATATGAATTGATTCAATGGTCCCCCTTTTTTTGTATTCTTTAATTTTTTATACCTTTTTTCATTTATAAGAATGAAAAATAAAAATGAATGCTATAATACAATGGAGGAGATGAATGTCTCAAAGGAGCATTCCTAGATTATAAGGCATAGGTCATGCCAAGGAAAAGATAAAAATACAAATATGGGATGATCTAGTTAAGTACACTCTTGTAAATGTTTCCTCCATGGGATGAGGTCATTTAAAGAAAATAAACGATTTATAGGCATCATGTAGAGAAATGTGACTACAAGGGAAAATAAACAACATAATCATTAAACAATAAAGAAGTAGGAACAAATGCTAAAGCAGGTAATTTAACCCATGTTTATGTAAACTAAAAAAATTAGGGACCATGTTAGGAAATTTTCATAAATGTATAAGAGAGAAATATGTTGTCTCAAACTAAAAGTCATGATGGTACTAATAGGGATTCCAGGACAAAGAGAAAAACTCACCATGGGAACCAAAATGCAAATAGGGTGCTGACTATAGTGTCCCATGTTCAGTATGATATTTTGTTGGAATGATGGAAAATGTAGATATGATGGGTTGACGCACCAATTTCCAACAGGTCTGACCTTAGGGAAAATTTGGGTTACGAAAGGTTCAAAATCTTAATAATAAAGGGATAACCTAAACCTATATGCAATATTCCAAATACACCTTATAATATTGAGGAATGTGCAAAGAATTCTCCAATACTTTTATATAACTAAACCAATTCACATTCTCCCATTGACCCCACGAAATATGTCCTCAACAAAATTATAGCAAAATAACCTTGCTCTAATTTTCTCTACTGAGATGCATGCCCATGGCTTCCATTTATAGGAAAATAGGTATCCAAGAAAAAACTAGATCCAAGTGTGAAACCCATTTCCTCATGAACTAGCTCTAAGGAACACAAAAGGGGATATTCAATGCTCCCCGAGACCTGTTTGAATTTTTGTTGGTGAGGATCCTTCATGACTCTTCAATGTGTAGCATGTAATTGAGATTCCATTATTTTAACAGTCACACAGATACCAAATGGAAATTCATGCTAGAATAGCATGGGAACAGAACTTATAACATGTGTTATGGCATAAGTAAACATATATTTATCCATACTACGTATTTTGATTGTTCTTTGGCATTATTGCACTCATATTGATTTTTAGATCTTATAAGTATGTATTCATTGGTATGCATTCTATATTTTGATGACACCTTACTTTAAGAATGGATAAAATGTCACATGTGTCTATAATTTAAGTGTTAACAGTTTCTAAGAATTTAGATCACCCACCTTAGTTCCATCCCATACTATGCTAAAGGAATTTTATGGACCTTTTTTCCCTCCTCGCAGACTTATCTTGGCCGACGTAATTGAATTGGGAGGTAAAATAGTTAAAATTGGTGTTAAGGTAGTAGACATGCCCATATATTACAATTTTTTATTGGGACTTAATTGGATACATGCTATGATGACTATAGTATCTTGAGTGTTCCTAGTCACTCAGTTCCATCACCAGGGAAATATTGACAAGATCAACCTATTAGATTATTATAATCGTAAAACTATTATCAAATAGGATGTTCCTTTCATCAAAGATACACTAAATTTGGTTCAATAAATTAGGGTAGGATTGCTAAAAAATGCTTCCCTGATGTGAAATTTTATGATCCCACCACCAATACCCATCCCAAAATATGCTCCAATATTTACCATAACATTTTGGGCTTGTTTCCCATTATTAGTTTTTCCCAAACCCATTCTAGTAGATTACTCACCTTTATTGCAAGCATTCTCAATAGAATTCTTAATTGTGGAAAATGATGACAAAGTAATTCCCAATTATGTAGAATGTGGTACCATGGACAATAACTTTCCATTATTTGTTGTATAAGTTTCATATCAATATATTCAAATGGATTAGGTATATTTAGATCAAACTCTTCCCTTAGAGGAGTAATATGATCTAGTTACTTTTCCCATTTGGGTTGTGAGATATCCTAGGAAACTAAGGGAGATATTGATTGTTATAGCTATCGCACACATGTATAAAAGAAGCTAACCTACACAGTCAACTGTCACACCACGCTACTGCAGCTTAAAGGAAATGAGAATACTGAGTATTCAAGGAAACACAATGATTAACATGTCTGTTGTAGCTACTAAAACAAATGCATATAATGTAACATCCACAACACAAAACTAATTAAGAAAACATTTACTTAACTCAACGATCTCTGTGGGAGGGCAGGCCCATCCTTCGAACAGAGACGCCAAGACTAACACAAGTTAGAACACATAGATCTGAAGAATCCTTCTCCTTGTATTAATATGGTGAAATGAAGATACAGTCTCTGTTACATATTACATAACAAAATCTGATATTGTCCAACCCCTGGCTCTGAATTCTCCCCTGTATTTATACATCAACAAATGTAACCCTCACCCACTAATATCAGGTAGCCATGAAGATCTACGATCTTCAGGCTGCATTGTTACATGCCTTGTTACAACTATGAGTGGAATTAAACAGAGGCGGGGAATATAGTCAATTCAGTTTCCTGAGCGAGTAAATGAATAACATAACCGATTCAAGAAAGTCCTGGATGATTGCAGCTAAATTCAAGCAGTGGCACGCTGTTGTAGCTCCGTCTATTGTAGCAGCTAGCTGTATCTGTCGCACACATGTCTGTCGTAGCCCGCGTGGAATGATGACACTTGATTGGATCTACATGCATAAATGGGACTGGAAAGTTACAGCTGATAGTGGATGCCCATATCCTCTCTAGAATGCTCGGGCTGCTACACCTGTAACCTCTCACAGCTTGCACTATCTTTGTGAAATCATAATAAGTTAGCATAATACAAGAAGCAAAGTCCTAATTATAACAATCATAAGCATTAATAAGATGAAACAAAAAAAATCGTACCTATGAATAATCAAGACTTACGTGAGGAAACAATGTCTATTTGGTGCACAAAATGGAATAAGACAGGACAAACAAGGTATAAGGGATGTGGTTAAAGAGGGGCATTTTGAGATCCAACACTTTGGGTGAAATCATTTGAGATTGTTAACAAGGCCCAATATTGTGTTATTAAAATAAAATTTAATTACTCCAAAATGATCCTGCAAGATCTTGTTAGTGAAAGAAAACAAAATAAAAACAAAAATAACTTGAAATAAACAAAGGGAATGAGGAAATGAAAACCACAACAAGAATCCAATTCTAGAACCAATTTAGATTACCCAATGGTCAAGAAAATACATGTAGTTTCACCCAAGAGGTGCGGGATTCAATGTAAGGAAATAATTTCCCTTACGGAGGTCTTTTTGTACACATTAAATGATAAAAAACTTGAAGAACAATGGAGAAAAAAAATCCCCCCTTGGATGAACGAGGCAAGGGATCTTGAGGAATATTTATTTCAAGAACCATTCATTACTGGATTGAAGTTGTAGAAGTACTTGCAATTATGAATTCTTAGATAAGTAGTTTAGATCAATTTGATTGTGGGAAGAGTTTGACAAAATAGATAAGTAGGACAATTTATTCAATCATCAACTACTTAGTGTTTAAGCACATATAGTGTAAGTTATCTTTGAAATAAAAGACTTCGCTGCGTTGACAATTTATGTTGAGGATTCTGCATGATGGTTTTAATTAACTGGCATATAGAGTGACCAAAATTTTGGTGCTGTTGCCGAGGAAGGTAATGATTAGACACCATAGTAGTTGAATCCATTCATTTTTCTTCAGCTTTTAATTTTGTATGTTTTGTGTTGCATGAATACGAGAAGACTACAACGTGACAATCCTGCAACCCGCAGAACTCTCCAGAATACTAACATTGCAGGTGGTCGAGGTTGTGGCAGAAACCCAGCATTGGGAAGAAGAACATTCATTGATGATCTGGTTTCCAGAACCAATTCCTCTATTGGATCTCACCATCAAGGATACCCTGTTAGAAGAAGTCTAATTACCCCTAGGGTGGAAGCGTCAGTTTCCATAGTGGAGAACACAAGAGGAGCTGTGACACCCTCAGGTGTCCCTACGGAGGAAGACAGAGTTAGTGTTGTGGGAGTAGGTGATCGAAACATGGTCTATCACATTAACCAGAAGGAGGTGACAAAGGACGAGTTGACATAGTTTCATAAGAAGCAGCAAGATCAGAAGAAACCAAGACAAGAGAGATAAGAAGAAAATATGAATAACAGATGCGAGCCAGAAGATTATGAAGAGGTGATGGGGGGAAATCATCACAATGATGATGATCCCCTGCCTGAGGGAATAGTTGCCACAATCCAGTTCCCCATTCAAGAGACAGAGGTACCAGCCCCCATGAAAAACATATCACCATTAGTATTACCTTGTTTTCATGGAAAAGCCACATAGGATCCTAATTAATTCCTCTTCGAGTTTGACATCCTCTGTTGCAGCTATGACTACACTTCCAGCGAGTAGAAGTTAAAACTTTTCCCTACTACTTTGAAGGATAATGTGCTACATTGGTTCATGAGCCTGGGTGGTGGAACTATCACCACCTGGGACCGAATGAAACATGTGTTACTAGAGAAATACCAGGTGTACTGCAATACCAAAGATAAAAGAGAAGAGATGTTTAAGATGGTACAAAGGAATAAAGAAATCTTGGAATATTTTGTTGAGAGGCTCTTGTACAATGTGCATAGGAATGGACAGACTAATATGGGGTTAGATTTGCTCAAGATAATACTACTTCATGTGATTAGGGAAGACTGCCTATGTATGTTGAACCTACTGGGAAAGGGGGATATCTCAAAGCAATCCTTTGAAAAGATTGTCAAATTATAGAAAAGGTATTCCAAAGGATCTTCCAGGACCAACAAATGAGATAAATTAGAATGAGATGTCTTCGACAGAACATAGAATTCATCCAATGGAGGAGCTACCCGAGCAGAAATAGGCAACCTTCTCGAGAACTTCAAAATAGAAATGATGAGCTCCATCTCCTCATAAATAGATGTCTGAGGGAAAATAAAAAACAAGCAGTAGAGGATCTAACACTCAGTGTGTTCTACCCCAAATGTAGGAATAGACATCCCTGAAGGAGTTCCCACTTGAAAAATTAGAAGTGTGTCAGCTCTCTAAACTGAACCATGATACAAAGGAGTGCCCTTAACTACCTCAAGTGAAGGCAGTTATGTAGGCATCAACTCGAGACACAGAATTTTCCTACTTCATTTCCCAGAAAAAGCCTTGGAAACCTCGAAACCAAGGTATGACTCCAGACTCGTTTCCATTTTCAAATAATATGAATAATTGGAATAATATGCATCACATGAATACACAATTCCCTTCACCTTATTCCAACCATCAATGGCATCCTTCTCAACCTCCTATGTATAACTTTAACTACTGGAACTCTTGGACACAACCACCAAACCAACAGAACTCTTGGTCTCCTGGGTGGAGGAACTTCCATCCAGGAAACCAGTTTCCCCATAGACAATCTCCTCAATTGTTTCCACACCAACAGTTTCCTCATCAACCATACCCTCCTCGAGAATACCCTCAACCATATCAGCAATACCAGTAGCCACAACTGCAACTCCAGAACAATGCTACACCCAATATGCCTATACGACCACAGCTTCCTACTCAACCTAAACCCAACCCAAACAATAAAGCATTCCACCAGTTTGAGACTACCAACATGCCCACTTACTCCATTACTCCAGTTGACATACGCTTACGATCAGGGAGAGTAGTGGAGCCTCTGGTCATTGAGGATGTTCCGTCCTCTATGTCTGAAGAAAGGATGAACCAGTAGTACTCATCCCACACAGCATTACCCATTATTGAGGATGTTGAAAGTCTTACCGAGACACCAGCAGAAACACACATAGAAAAAACTATTGAAACATAGCCTACACAACGGATTAGATAGCCTCAATATCCTAAAAGACTGACACTACAAAAACCAGTGGAACAACCTCAGTTTAACCTTCTAGGAGAGTTGAAAAATATTTATGTCAAAATTCCACTGTTGCAGGACCTCCATGATGTGCCTATTTACACCAAAATAGTCCGATACCCGTGTGTAAGAAAACCAGGTAAAAAACCCAGAGATCCTCCCACTTTCCATGTCATAGGGAAACTATCTAAATTGATAATGGGAAAAACTCTCTTGGCCAAATACGATGACCCTAGGAACCCTACTGTCACTGTGCAGATTGGGACATTAGAGAAAATTTGGGGTCTAAAATGGGCCTTATAAGAAAACATGCCAACAATAAATTTTATGATTTGGAATTCAAGAACCAATAGAATTTCAATAAAATGAGTCAACCATAATGGTTGAATTGACATATTTGTCATAAAAGAAAACTACTTTTTTTGTTCTTATTTTTGACATATCTTCCTTTGTTTTTACTCAAATTTCAAGTGGGAGAGCTCATTGGATGCGGAATTTAATTCCACATCCAACAATTACCCACATTGCATACTTTTGACGGACTATGCTTCCCCAAAACCAAGAAATACTTGAAAAAACATGATGATGATGTCATCATCATGTTTTTTCAGGTATTTCTTATTTTTGGGGTAGCGGGGTCTATCAAAAGTATGCAGTGTGGGTACTCCTTGTATGCATAATTAAATTCCACATCCAATGATCTCTCTCACTCAGAATTTGAGTAAAAACACAGGGAGATATGTGGAAAATATGAACAGAAAAAGTAGTTTTTTTCATTCTTCCTCCAAAATTAATAACTATTATTTTATTATTTTCCTTAGGAGGCCCATTTTAGACCTCAAATTTCCTCTAATGACACATATATACCAAATGTGTTGGTATATCTAGGCGCATCCATTAACGTTATGACCATAGAAACTATACGAAAACTTGGGCTCACCAATCTTCAGCCAACCCCTACCATTCTAGAACTAGCTGACAGGTCCACTATCAAACCCGAGGGAATCTTAGATAACCTCATCATCTTAGTTGATTCATGGGAGTACCCTTCTAACTTCTTGGTTTTACAACCCAAGTTGTAGCTAGGAGGACACCCAGTGATCCTGGGAAGACCCTGGTTAGCTACAGCAGATGCTTGCATTGGTTGTCGATCAGGGTCTATGACCATTTTAGATGGGACCAAAATGAAAAACCTTATCCTGTATCCTCCAACTCGACCTATTCTAGAAGATGAAACTCCATTATGGATGGAGCTAGTGGAAGAGGAGGGTGTTCAGCCACTGTTAACAATAGGGAAGGCCTTGACTTTCAAGGATGACATAGACGACGTTGCCATTAATAGTTTCATCGGTGAGCCCACTTCTGTCAACAAACAAATTTATTAGATCCTAAATAGTACCCTAGGTGAAGAAAAGCAAGAAAATCTCATAGAGGATGCATTAGTCAGTGACACCCACATAATTCCAGTGCTGAAAAATCCAAAAAGTGTTCTAGTTGAGATAGAGTTAGGAAAAACACTGAATATCAATCCTAATCTTGCTCCTGATGAACAAGAACGCTTGATCACTCTCTTGAAAAAGCATAAGGGTACATTTTCCTGGGATTACACGGATATGAAGGGTATCCCTTCTAATTTGTGCACCCACCACATTTATATAAAAAATGACTCTCGGCCTGCGTGCCAGCCACAACGGAGGATGAACCCCAAGCTTAGGGACATTGTGAAGGAGGAAATTCAAAAAATCTTCGAATCACGGTTTATATACCCGATCTCAAATAGCAAGCGGTTTTCTCCACTTGTGTTAGTACCAAAGAATAATGGGAAATGGAGAGTCTACGTGGATTACAGAGAGTTAAACAAGGAAACACAGAAATATCGCTTTCCTTTTCCTTTCATCAATTAGGTACTTGACACCCTATCTTGGAATAATTTCTTCTCCTTTCTGGATGGGTTTAGCGGGTACAATCAGATTTAGATTGCTCCTAAGGACCAAGACAAGACCACCTTCACCTGTCCCTAGGATACCTTTGCATACAGGGTACTCCCCTTCGGTTTGTGCAATGAACTAACCACCTTTCAGAGAGCTATGATTGGCATCTTTTCGGAGATGGTCAATAACACTATGGAGATATTCATGGATGACTTTACCCCATATGGCAGTGATTTTGAGGAGGCATTGAAAAACTTAGAGAAGGTTTTAACATGCTGTGAGCAGACCTAGCTATCTTTGAGCACTGAAAAGTTCCATATGATGATGAGCGAGGGTGTAGTGCTGGGGCAAAGTTATATTTGCTGATGGTATCCAAGTAGATCCATACAAAATTAATGTAATTGAAAATATACCTGCTCCTAGAACATAGAAAGAGGTGCGTAGATTCTTAGGGCATGCTGGTTATTATAGAATATTTATAGAAAAAATTTCCAAACTAGCTTCTCCTTTATTTACTCTGTTGATGAACGATGTACATTTTATTTGGAATGATGTATGATAGAAATCATTCACTAAAATTAAGAAGAGGATGTCTACAACTCCTATCTTAAGGGGACCCAATTGGGATCTTCCTTTTCACATTTCTTCAGATGCCTCAAACACTGCCATTGGAGCAGTGCTGGGACAGTAGGATGGCCAAGAACCATATGCAATTTACTACATCAATAAAAACTTGGCTCCTGTTGAGCTCAATTACACTGTTACTGAGAAAGAATTTTTAGCCATTGTTTACTCCATTAACAAATTCAAGAATTACATCACTGGATATCCCACCTTTTTACACATTGACCACTCGGCCATCAAGTATTTAATGAACAAACCAGTTACAAATTCTAGGATAACTAGATGGTTGTTACTATTATAGGAGTTCAATATTACCATTGTTGATAGGCTTGGGAAAGAAAATGTTGTTGCCGATTTTTTATCTCATTTTACTAACAATGATGACATCTTACTAGTTGAATATTATTTCCCAGATGAACATTTATTTGCAGTTTCAGCTCATTCCCCTTGGTATGCATATGTTGCTAACTAATTGGCTGCAGGAAAGCTTCTGGCACATTTATCAAAAAGAGAGAAAAGGAAAATTATTCAACAAAGTGCCAGGTATTATTGGATAGATGGTCCTCTTTTCTACACAGGTCCTAATCTTGAGATCAGAAGATGTGTCAGGGAGGATGAAGTCTTCCATATCTTGAAGGCTTGTCATGATGAGCCATGTGGAGGACATTTTGCAAACAAAAGGATAGGTCATAAGGTGTTAAGAATGGGCTATTATTGGCCAACAGTTTTCAGTGATGCGAAGAAGTACGTCGAGGCTTGTGACAACTATCAGAGAATGGGCCAACCTAACAGATTAGACAAAATTCCTTTGCAACCACAGTTGGTGGTTGAACCCTTTGACATATGGGCCTTATATTTTGTTGGGCCTATCAACCATTCCTCAAAGAAGAAATCTTACATTTTAGTTTGCACTGACTACATGAAAAAATGGGTGGAGGCCGTTGTGGCGTTGGTGAAATCCAATGACCAAGATGTAAAAGACTTCTTATACAGGGAAATATTCACTCGTTTTGGGGTACCCAAGGAAATAATCAAAGATGGGGGACCACAGTTTGTGTCACACAAATTCAAAGTTGTGCTACAGAAGTACCATATTCAACATAGGATAATTTCACCTTACCATCCCCACACCAATGGCTAGATGGAAAGTACCAATAAAGTTATTGAAGCTATCCTTACTAAAAGAGTCAGAATCCATCGCAGAGACTGGGATGATAAGATTTCGGAAGCACTACTCGGCGCAATACTATAGGGTTCTCCCCCTATGACTTGGTGTATGGTAAGAGTGTTGTCTTTCCCATCGAAATCGAAATCAAGACTTTGAGGATGGCCATGGATGTAAACCTGGATGTAACAGAGGCGTAGAATAGTAGATTGAATCAATTAAATCAACTTGATGAAAAACATATAGTTGCAGTGGACCAAAAAACATTGATTCAGCAACAGTGATCCAAATGGAACGATTCAGTTCATCAAGAAGAAGGTCTTCTATGAAGGAGACTGGGCATTATTATACGATTCAAGGTTCAAAAGGGACTTCAAAGGTAATATACACACAAGATGGTTGGGTCCATATCAGATAGACTGAGTGTTTGATAATGGTACAGTTCGTCTGGTCACCATTAATGACAACTATACACCATTATTCTCTAATGGTCACATACTGCAACTGTACCACAAACAAATTTCAAGGGACATGTTTATTTCACAGGTGGCAGCTGATTCGGGATACCAGTTAGCGCAAGGGTGGGAATATTTCTTTGCCCCTGTCAATCTTTAGAAAGTCACTATGATTTCCACACAAAAATGCTGTACATAAATAAATTGATGTTTGTTGTTTTCATTTCTTTTTGCTTTTTTTCCCTTTATGCTTGATCGTTTTTGAAGAACCTGTGCAGGAGCTAACTTAGGGAGAAATGGTCATGATCGGGCCTAACGACTGGAACCCCTATTCTAACTTCCTGTTTTGGAAAAAGCTCCATGAAGAAGAAAATAATTTGAATGATGAACAGTTTTGCACAGCTGCAACTCTATAAAATCTGCCAATTTTCCTGTTCAGTGCAGCTACGACTACGTAAAACATGTTTCTTTTTCTGTTTCGCGCAGCTGTGAATCCGTAAAAACCTTCCTATTTTCCCGTTCTATGCAGCTGCGACTTCGTTAAACATGCCTATTTTTCCGTTTCGCGCAGCTGCGACTTCGTAAAAACTGTCCCATTTTCCTATTCTGTGCAGATGCGACTCCATAAAAGTTGCCTATTTTTCCATTTCGTGTAGCTGTGACTCTGTAAAAATGATCCCATTAGCTGCAACTCCATAAAACTTGCCTATTTTTTCGTTTCCCATAGATGCAACTTCGCCAATTCTAGCAGACTTTTTTTTTTTTTTTTCTGTTTTCACCGGTGTGACTCCAATTTTAGCAGAACTCTCCTATTTTTCGTAGCTGCGAATCCACTAGATTTATCCATAGAAGGGCTGAAACTCCTCCATATTTTTCTGAAATTTATGCCACCCGTGATTTTGTTGATTCCGACTCACCTCACAACTTCGATTATGTTTCTGTCAAGGTTGAAAAGAAAGTTTTTTAGCTCGCTAGGAGGAACATCATCACAACACATGTGCAATTATGTTTAAAATTGATGCCAGCATTTGACACACTATATTATCTTGAGAAATCGTGTATCATCGCATAATTGATAAGGTACGGTTCTGATTATTTACATGATAAAGCATTAAGTAGATTTGACAAAATTAATCATGCTCGCCTTTTCATACCTGTCATTAGGGCCCACTCTTTGTTAACTATCCATCCACACGATCTTATCGGTACTGAAGCTTATCCTATGACCATCAACCTTTTCCTAATTTGGGGCCAAATCTTACTAATGATTCCCTGCTTCTGACTGTCTTAACTTTCCTAATTTTCTCAACCCCAACATCAGTTGTTTGTGCATTACTCTGTGTTGTAACCTCCGTTACTGGGCCTGTAAATTATTGAACTGATACCAGCATTTAGAAGGGTAGGAACCATGGGTATCCTAGCCAGACATGAACCTGCAAACATGCAAGAATTGAACATAAATGCTGAGTTTTTTTCCATCTTCGCAGTTGCTGGCTGGACTAAGTTTTTCCAAATATTAAGTGGACTTCACCGAAAAACAGTTCTGTAATTTTCTTTGAATCTCAGAGAAACCCATTTAGAGGTCAGGGGGTTACATGTAGAATTTACTGAGGAGATTGTAGCAGAATTCACTCGTCCCTCACCCATCATGGCCTGATCAAATTTCTCATCTTAAGGGCCTTAGCTCGGAGAAACCAAAATTGGGAGCAGTTCACTGGCCAACCCCCAATAAATAAGGGACCTATACTTTTTCCTAGTTTTCCAATAGAGTATGAAGCACCTGCACTCTTGAGGGGTGTTCAAACACAAGAAGAAGAGGAGGTGACAACCCAGTTGGGGGGAATGGCAGAAGAATGAGAGGATCGGATTCCCTCCAATTTATTTGGGGGGGAGAGATGAGGTAGAATTAGATAGTCAAGAAGAAGGGGATGAGGTAGAATCAGATGATCAGGAAGAGGGGGATGAAATAGAATTTGATAACCAAGAGGAAGAATCGGGTGAGGATGCAGAAGGGATAGAGGATTTGGGAGCTCCATCAGCAGAAGCTAAAGCTGTAGCATCATTTGATGCTGTGACAGCTAAAGCAGAAGCTGTAGGAGCCATGATGATAGAAGAAAATGTAGAGGTTTTCACCATTGAATATTCTCTAGAATGGAGGGGAACTCTTATCGAGGAAACAGATATGGAAGGGACCAAAGAAGATGCTAAAATAAGAAAAATTCCTTCTACATTAGCTGCAGAATTGGAAGCCCCGCTCCCACAAAAGAAGAGAAGAAGATCAAAGGAGGAGGTGTAGGTATCAAGTCAAATGAGGAGAAGGAGAACCAGATCAGTCATAGCAGTAGAAGCAGCGTGGGAAAAATGGGAAAATATTGAAGCAAACATCGAATTTCCCATCTTGAGACCCAAGGCAAATGCTTCCCCACAAGAACCTGTTGTAGAGGAACCTCAAATTGAGGGACTTTTGTTTGGAAATGGTATGTTGAAGGAAGAGGTGCAAGCACTTCGGAAGGAAGTGGAAATATGGAAGGAAACGTGTCAGAAACAGCTAGAAAGGAGATTGCACACACTTATAGAAGTTGTAGATCAGATTGAAGCATCACTTTTGGCTAAGTAAGGTGATGAATTAAAAAAAGTAGTTTGCACTGAGTGTGGAGAAACATTTAGCAAATAAGGATACAAAGTCATAGTGCATGCATTTGTGACACAAAAACCCACACAGACAATTGGAGAAGAGAGAGGAACATCTACGGGAGAATTGAGAGATAAAGAAGAACCAGAAGTGGAAGGGATCCCTGATGTAGAGGTAAGGGAATTTGGTCAATTTCAAGATCATCCATAAGGTGTTGTTACACAAGAACAAACAACCCTAGAAATATTTGTTGAAGCTACTACTCAATTGGAAGTGAGTGAACCATAAGTTGAGACAATCCCTAATCTGAACCTAGGAGTCCTTACAATGACCCTAGAACAATCTCAGGACACAGAACTAGTGGAAGGAGAAATTCAGCAATAGGAAAATGTTGAAGTTGATCAGGATATTGTCACACAAGAAAAAATATCCTCAGAAAACCTTGATGAGACTCCCATTCAGCTAGGGGTATCTGATCCTGAGGTGGACATAATCCCCGATGTGGAATTAGGAGAAGATGAACAGATGCAGTCCCATCAATCAAGGGATACTGAAATTTTTGGGGAGTAGTCCCATATATCTAGGGACACTGAAATAATTGAGGACCCACCTCATCTCTCATTGTGGAAATTGAACCAGGTGATAGATTAATTTTACTCACAACAATTAACAATTGATCATGCAAAATCACTCACAAAGAGACTGAAAATTGGAGCTGAACACTAAACTGTATTGAATCAGTGTACAATAGCCAGCCCTG
>LPNX010589492.1:212554-228884 GCA_001517045.1 Pseudotsuga menziesii | reverse complement strand
ATTAACAATTGATCATGCAAAATCACTCACAAAGAGACTGAAAATTGGAGCTGAACACTAAACTGTATTGAATCAGTGTACAATAGCCAACCCTATAATAACATAGGTTTTTGAATAAATAACATACATCATGTATTCAAATGCATGAAGAGCAATTTGAATCTAGCATAAAGCAAGATTACTAAAAATAAGCAAATCCCCCATATGTGTAAAAAGCTGATCCCAAATATGTCATGGAGCTCATGAATTAGCAAAAAGGCTTAGGCAAGCTAAAGAGTGGTGGAATGGAAGCTCATACATGCTTTTGCATGGAGAAAAGAGTGGAGGATGAAGAGGACAAAAAACTAGTTCATCTCACCTAGTCTAGCTTTTCTATTTGCCTTAAAACACTAAAAAAGCAGGGAATAAAGCAGAAAAAGAAGAAGGGCACCTAGGAGGCCAGGAATAAAGCAAATTTGATTCCTTCGTATTTCCCATGCGCTACATGAGTCAAATGAGGCAATTTTTACCACTATGGATAGGTAAAAGACAACTTGCACAAGGTGGGACACATGAACTAGGCTAATAAGACAGAAATAATTAAATTAATGTCTAAATGGGTAAACTATGGGTTGATTATTCTAACACTCATGGGATATGGAAGTAACTCAAGATAAACCCAAGTTTCCAAAGTATCAGGAAGAGAAGAAAGTTGTTACACAAGAACCAACATCTCTGCAACCCCCAGTTGAAGCTACAGTCGAGAATCAAGAAGTTCCAGCTGAAACTCAAGAAGATACTGAGACTGGAACACAGGAAGATGTTACCACAAAAGAACCAACATCTTCACCATTGGCTACTGAATTGGATAAAAAGAGGTTTCAGGAAGGAGGTGATGTCACACAAGAACCAACATCCTCTGAATTGATTGGAAAAGTACATTTGAAAGCAGAAGTTGTTGAAACAATGGCATTAGAGGAAATTTGAACTCAAAATGGGCCTCCTAAGGAAAATTAATAAATTAATAGTTAAAATAATAAAATAATATTTATTAATGTTAGAGGAAGAAAATAAAAAACTGCTTTTTTGTTTGTATTTTTGACATATCTCCTTGTGTTTTTTTCAGGTATTTCTTGTTTTTGGGGTAGCAGGGCCCATCAAAAGTATGCCAAGTGGGTACTCATTGGATGAAGAATTTATTTCTACATCCAATGAGCTCTTCCGATTGAAATTTGGGTAAAAACACAAGAAGATATGTCGAAAATACAAACAAAAAAGGTAGTTTTTTTTATGATACCTATCCCCAAATTTATATTAAAAAATTGTTTAAGAGGTGCTCCCTTTTTTAATTTTAAATAATTTTTATTGGCTAATACATGATGACATGGAAATTTTATTATTTTTGGAAGGTCCAATTTAAATTGAAATTTCCTCTAATGTGGAAGAGGAAGTTGTTTCACTTCCGATCCAGAACAATCAAGCTGAAACATTAGATAATAAGGTATGGGCACAATCTTCTCAATAATTTGTCAATTTAGACTCTGATGAGGAGAAGGACGCAGGAAAGGAAAAGATTCAAGGTCTAATAGAAGAACTCTCGCTGCTGAAAATAGAAGTAAAGAAATGGAAAAGTGAGGTGGATAGATACTAGAAGGAATGATTCCCATTGCTCAGCATAGGAACACTATTAGTGAATTAAGGGAAAAATGGGCAGAAGAGCTAATATACCAGAAGTGCCATTGGGAAGAAGTACAGAAATAATTGAAGGAGTTGAAGAAGTTCAAGTCCATGCAAAAGGAAAAATACCAACTCTACATTCTCTCCCAAGAATTGATGAGATCTAGAGCTTCGTCTCCCTCTTATCCTGTATTTTTATATGAACAGTTCAGTTGGTTTAATATGAAGGCACTAAAAGAAGGGAGACCTTATGAAGTAGCATCTTTAGATAATTTTTTGGAAACATTCATGAAAAGTAGCTTTACTGAGAAGAATATTTTGTGTGAGCTCTATTTGCATGAAATGGTTTGCCCCTTGGACTAATATTCAAATCTTGCTCCTCACCTAGGTGATGTCCAGTTGAGGGCTTTTGCTTCTTTTGTCAGCAACCATGTGCAATGGGAGGATTCATTTCAGTCAATCTCTCATAATGAGGCTCACTATAATATCTGGATTCAGTGTGAACGTCAATCCCCTCGACTTATTCGTAATCATTAAGAATAGAGGCCCTAAATGTCCCATCCAGACTCAGTAGCTAGTCGAGCTTCAAAATGTCCCTTTTTAACCACATCCCTTATACCCTGTTTGTCCTATCTTATTCCATTTTTTGCACCAAACAGACATTCTTTCCTCACTTAAACCTTGAATCTTCATAGGTATGACTATTTATTATTTCATCTCATTGATGCTTATGATTGTTATAATTGGAACTTTGCTTCTTGCATTATGCTAACTTATTATGATTTCACAATGATAGTGCAAGCTATGAGAGGTTAAAGGTGTAGCAGCCCAAGCATTCTAGAGAGGATATGAGCATCCACTATCAGTTCTAACTTGCTAGTCCCATTTATGCACGCATATCCAATCAAGTGTCATCATTCCACGCGGGCTGCAACAGACACGACTACAACAGATAGAGCTACAACATCACACCATTGCTTGAAGTTAGTTGGAATCATCCAGGCCTTTCTTGAATTGGTTTTGTTATTCATTTACTGGCTCAGGAAATAGAATTTCCTATATTCCCTGCCTCTGTTTAATTCCACTCACAGCTGTAACATTGCATGTAAAAGGGCAGCCTAAAGATCATAAATCTTCATGGCTTCCCGATATTAGTGGGTGAGGGTTACGTTTGTTGATGTATAAGTACAGGGGAGAATTCAGAGCTAGGGGTTGGACAATATCATATTTTGTTGTGTAATCTGTAACAAAGACTGTATCTTCATTTCACCATATTAATACAAGGAGAATGATTCTTCAGATCTATGTGTTCTAACTTGTGTTAGTCCCCACATCTCTGTTCGAAGGCTGGGCCCGCCTTCCCATAGAGATCGTCGAGTTAAGTAGATGTTTTCTTAATTAGTTGTGTGTTGTGGATGTTAAATTATATGCATTTGTTTCAGCTATCTACAATAGTCATGTTAATCATTGTGTTTCCTTTAATACTCAATACTCACATTTCCTTTAAGCTGCAGCAGTGTGGTGTGACAGTCGAATGTGTAGGTTAGCTTCTTTTATGCATGTGTGCGATAGCTGTAACATTCAAGCTCTCGATTAGTTTCCTTTCAATTATTTTTCTTGCTCAGTTTTGCTTACTCAGGTGGACTATGGTTTAGAATTGTTGATTCAATTCCTGTCATTTCTCATTTCTAGATTAAGGTTGGATTAACTAGTTACAATGGATCTGCCTATAGTCTGGTAATTTAGGACTTAACTTTCTGAAAAAGTAATTCTAGATATTTATTTCAAGAACCATTCACTACTGGATTGAATTTGTAGAAGTAATTGCAATTCTGAATTCTTAGATAAGTAGTTTAGATCAATTTGATTGTGGCAAGAGTTTGACAAAATATATAAGTAGGACAGTTTATTCAATCATCAACTACTTAGTGTTTAAGCACAGATAGTTTAAGTTATCTTTGAAATAAAAGACATCCCTAGGTTGACAAATTACATTGAGCATTCTACATGATGATTTTAATTAACTGGAATATAGAGTGACCAACACAAAGTGCGAGAGGTTGCACACATTTGTGCGTAATTTCCCACAACAGTATTTATGGTGACTCCACTTAATTTTTTTTCATTTATTCTTAACTAGGTTGATATTTGTTGAATAGATATTTCTAGGATCTGTCTTTGTGTAGGATAACATGTCCATACCCTTCATTCCCAAAAAAATTCCAACGTTTAGTTGTAATTGTTGTTTACATAGTAGCGTGGATATCGACACCCCAGGTGCATTACCTGCATAGAATTTCCATCAAGAGTCGCGTCATTAGTGAATTTCAGCAGATCCTTTATCGCATGGTAAATTTTCAATGCATGTGTGGCATGGTTGTGTTGTAATCACACTAATTTTATTTTGTGCCTTCTTTTTTTGCGTTGTTTCATTCCTACCTCTATATTTTGTACACTACTATCTCTTTTTCTTTGCATGTTATCTATTTTGTGCAATATTGCAGCCCCAATAGTTGCTCATTAATGAAGCTGAATTAAAAAACATGTATTAGTTGTCTTTTTCTTTAGTAATTAGTCCACTTATACCAAGATTAGGAATTAAAAGGGTCTTCCCTCAAAATCTACTTAGGTAACCAACTTTAACGCTTTTAATGGGTCTCATT
Organism: Pseudotsuga menziesii; assembly: GCA_001517045.1. Classification (NCBI taxonomy): domain Eukaryota; kingdom Viridiplantae; phylum Streptophyta; class Pinopsida; order Pinales; family Pinaceae; genus Pseudotsuga; species Pseudotsuga menziesii. The sequence goes on along the minus strand of LPNX010589492.1, from coordinate 224,565 downwards.
GTTGTCACTAGTATTCAAGATATTTTTATGTCTTTGATTATATTTCATGTTTTATACAAGTTAGTGTAAATTCACTTTTTCACACAAGAAAGGACCTAAAGGCTCTAATCTCCCAAATTATTCTCTTCACCTTACACTTCATCTGATATTGGTGAATTAGAAAAGGGGGTTAAGTGTGAAATACCACAATTACACACTTTTATTTCATTAGTATTTTGTTTGCAAGCACCATTATCATCTTTTAGAGTTGAAGTTAAATATACATTTTCATTTTTCTTTAATATATTTAGTTAGGTGCAACAATCAATTTTCTTATCTCACATGTGTTTGCATCACTAACACACACTAAAGGACCTAAAATATATTCCAATCCACTTATGTTCTTAACCTCCCATTACTTGTGATCTTAGTGAATCAGAAAGGAAGAGAATTGTGAAATGCCTCCCTAACAATCCTTAATCAATATTGTACCCTTAAAATCAATACTTATAACATCTCCAACCAACTAAAATACTCCATAGGAGGTCACAAAACAATATTCTCGTTAGGTAGGACTGATTGGGATAAGCATCCAAAAATATCCACCAATCTAGTTTCATTAAGTTTTTTAAAAATTATTTATGTTGACTTATAGGGTTCTATCAAATCCTGCTATCAGCATGTGTCAAAAGAAAACCCAAATAAGAAGGCACAGTTCCAAAGAACATGATATCCATGTTGATGTAATTGTAACTACGGAATGTATTCATCTGTATATCTTATGTATTGTACCCTAATTTTTATTCCAGGATGTGTCTATAATGTAATTGAGTCATGTCATACCTCGATGTTTATTCCGGGAAGTTTCTATAATGTAAATAAGTAATGTCAAGTCATTGTGGGTAACCCTCCTATTGGTCAAGGGTTAAAGTCCCCGCAGTTGTGGGGCCCTCGGATTATTATACTATCCTAGAGAATTCGACCCTAGGTGAGTCATTGTAAGTCGGGCCAATATTCCCCGCTGTTGTGTTAAGGATAACCCTCCTTGTTGGTCAAAGGAGGAAAAGCCCCCACAAATTGTGGGGCACTAGGGTTATTAGACACTCCTAGGGTTATTAGACACTCCTAGAGATGTCGGCTCTAGTAAGTAATTGTTAAGTGAGGGTGACATGTTGGAGTGGGTTTCAAGTGAACAAAATAATATAAATAGAGAGTGGGCCTCTCTATTTATCACACACACACTCACTCATTGGGGTGCATGAGTGAGAGAGAAGTTGCTAGGACAAGAGAGAGACTACTACTGTCGAGAGATCATCTTTATGTTTTCGGGTTTTACTTTTGGTGCTGATTCTATCTCTGAAGAAGTTGTGGGTTTTCTCCTTTATGGTTTCCTCGAGAAAAATTATTTGTGTCTCTTGTCTCTTATGTTTATTGCTGTGCATGGTATTCTCTCAGTTAAAGATCCTAAGATCATAATGACAGCTTCAATGATAAAAATATAACATGGTATCAGAGCTAACCTGATAAGAAGAAATTGTGCAGTTGCAGAAGCTAGGGCTTCTTACTTTTGGGTCTCTCTCCACAATCCATCAGCAAAATTATGCTAGGATGACTCTCCATTGAATGACACATCTTTCTGTCGAAGAGGAATTCGATTTTGAACATTTTCAGTTTTTGGTGCGGGAAATTAGGGCTTCTTACAGAAGAGGAAATTTTGAGTGAGCCCAGCATAGGATTTCTCTCCTCATCAAAATTGAAGTTGAGAGACCTGGGTCAATATTTTTGTTGGGTGAAACTCTGGGAAATTCAAACCCTAGTTTGACCCCGAGCTAGAAAAACCCTAAATACTAAAACTGATAAGTTTTGGTAAATTCACTATATCTCTGGACTGGAGATGTCTCAGTAGCTGAAACCTTCACAAGAAGATGGTAAAATCCTGATTTACATTGGGTCCAAACTTCAGCCTCAGATTCACTATATTCTGGGAGATATGATCCCTCCAAGTTAGGGTTCCAGCCTCTTCCACGATTCATCCCTAAACATGAAACCTGAGGAGAATTGATATATCTTGGGGTAAAAAGGTCCAAATGAAATTCCTAAAGATGTTACATAAATGGGATGGACTCTACTTTTTGTGGTCCAAATTTTATACCCAGACGATGCAATAGTGACACGTGGAAGTCCGTACACCTTCATTGTGTTGAACAGTCATGAAACAGGTCACCTTGGGAAAATTATCATAAGTCCCAATTGGTGAAACCAATTCTAATGAAACATATGGTGTTGGAACAAGGACATGTGAGTATACCTTAGTGAGAATTTTCAGACACATAGGAGTATTAATGTTAGAGATACCATAGAAACAGTAACAGGAATTTCTGCAGAAGAAATTGGAAGACTAGGGCTTCCTATTTCGGGAGCTTCCCTCCACTGTTTTCAGAAAAGGAGTACATTGGAAAGCTAAAATTGAAGAGATATATCTTTATATCCAATAAATCTGAAAGATTCCAAGTTTTGAAAATTAGGGTTTCTCTGACAAACCCTAGATCAACCAGCTCCGGAACCAGGACGGACACCTCAAATCGGTAAGATCTAATCCTTTGCTATTTTCATTTGAAAGTGATCTATCACATCAGTTTGATGATAAGCTTGTTCAAGTTGAAAACTTCCAAGCATGGAGGTATATGATCTCTCTGAAGAAAATGAATTGGACACCTACAAAAGTAGAGAGGTTCCAGTTCCAGAGGGAGATGAGGCTAAAAGCCTTACACAAGAAGAACTTGGTCAAGGCCAAGAAGATCATTGTTGATTCAATCATGGATCAACTTGTACCATGAGTGTCTTCCCTAAATACACCAAATATGTTTGATTCCTTGACCAATCTATTTGAAGGGAAGAACATAAATCGGAATATGACCTTAAGAAACAAGTTGAAGAATGTGAAGATCTAGAATGCAGAGACCATACAGTCATAAGGGTCTCTCAAATCAAAGAACAAATTGAAGTGGTAAAAGAAGAAGTGAAGAATGCAGAAGTGGTGATAGCCACCTTGAATGGCCTCCCAGGATCATGGGATTCATTCATTCGAGGAATGTGTGCCAGAAGGAAGTTATTACTTTCAGCAGAATCTCGGAAGAAGAAGAAGCTCCACTCATAATAAGAGAAGAGAAGAAGGGAGAAACTGAAGCTCAAGCTCTCACCATCCAAAGAAGATCCCTCAAGCAATGTGGAATATGAAGATCTCAACTCTTGAAGAACCTCTTATCCACCTTAGCATTTGGATAAGAAACGATGCTATTATGAATGAAGAAGACGATGAAGCTGAAGGCTCAAGAAGGAGTCTACCCAAAAAACAAATAAAGATAAGTATTTAATTGTCATTTCATGATATTGTTTTATTATGCATTTGTTTATATTCAGTTGATGTATTATGCATAGAATGTTTGCATTAATGACAGTATACTACTAATATGCATGTAATGGGTAAGTAGCTCATGGTGCTATACAAATCTCCATTGCTACTTATCTAGAATGAAACATATTTGCTGACATATTGGATTAGTGCACAATCTCAATGTTGTCTTGGTGGATATGGAAGGCATCTAGAAAAGTTTCCGTGAGATATGGATGAATGTTGTATTGGCTAAAGTAGTTGCATGATCATATATTTATGCATAATAATTTTCCAGTATGAATATTCCTTATGAAATGTTTCTAACCCTACAAATGGATTTGACTTGTAGGAAAAATCACATACATAATCTCCTACAAGCAAAGAAGGATGAGACTTATTCCGAAGAACAAGTGATGACTGTTCAAGATGAAGAATAATATGATGAATGCAGCGAAATCATTGATGCAGAACCTTCAAGCTATGAAGAAGTAACCAAGAAGAAAGGAAAGACCAGTTCAAGAAGAATGATGTCTAGGATGCAGTATCGATACATGAAGGGAAGTTTGTAGTCTCATCATGCAGTAGATGGAAACATCGTGGGATACAAGGCAAGACTCATAGCATAAGGTTTCTCATGAAAAGAAGGCATAGACTACGAAGAAATATTTGCATCAAGTGGGAGTTGAAACACATACATGATGAGCTTGATGAAGATCTTAACCTTTGCTACAAGGTTGAATATCAAAGTCTATACACTAGATGGATACATAGAATGTTAGTGGCATAGGAAGCTACTTGTCACTCCGGTATAGAATGCTTTAGTGCATAGAGTACAGAAGACAGAGGGAGTATGATGCTCCAATTCAGAGGGAGTAACTACAGAATATTGATAGGTTTGACATGGTATGACAGGATGGATAGATTACTGATGACTCTAGGCTTTACTGAGAGTAAAGTGGATTCCAACCTTTGCTTCAAGGTTGAAGGTAGAAGACCAGTGATGCTCCTGTTATGTGTCGATGCACTATTTTCTAGGCATGGAGGTGTGGAAGAATGCGGATGAAATCTTCCTCAGACAAGGGAAGTATGTAGTAGAGATCCTGAATAGGTTCAGGATGATGGACTACAAGGCCATGACCACACCTATGGCATCGAACATGAAGCTATTGAGTGATTCTTCATCAGAGATGGTTGATGCTATGATGTATCGTCAGATGATTGGGTCATTGATGTACCTGACAAACACAAGACTAGATATTTTCTTTGCTGTGAACACCTTGGGCCAGTTCCTGAAAGATGCAATACATGTTCACTTGATTGTTGCAAAGCATATTCTGAGGTACGTGAGGGGTACAATTGATTATGGGCTCAAGTATGAGGCGAATTAGAATATTAACCTGGAGGGTTATGTTGATTCATATTGGGCAGGCAGTGCCATCGATAGGAAGAGCACTTCAGGGTGCTGCTTCAGTATGGGATCAGGAGTGATCTCCTGGTTTAGCAAGAAGCAATCCTGTGTGGCACTAAGTATAGCTGAAGCAAAGTATGTCGCAACTTGTTCAGCTAGTTGTGAGGTAGTATGGCTGAGGAAGCTACTGTCTGATTTATTTGATCTCCAGATGGATGCTACTTGTATACATTGTGACAACTAGAGTTGCATGAAGTTTTCGGTGAACCCGGTGTTCCATGACAAGTCAAAGCATATCGAGATCAAGTATCACTATATCAGAGATATGGTGTAGAGGGGAGAAGTGAAGCTTCAGTATGTTGCGATGGACGAACAGATAGCTGATGTGTTGACGAAGCCATTAGCCAGAGTGAAGTTTGAGTACTTCAAGGAGAAAATTGGTGTTCTCCAGATCAAGGTTCCTTCCAAGGGGAAATGATGAGCGCATGCCCATTCTGATGTGATTGAGGGATTGGTTCCCACTTGATCAGATATAAGGGTTGATGCCATTCTCTGGGAGAATGGAGGCACCTGGTTAGTTACTAGGAAAGCTCAGTCTAGGACTGAGGGCCATTCTGATGTGACTGTAGGATTGGTTCCTACATGACTAAATGTGAGTGCAGATCCCTTATGACATTGTTTATCAAATATAAGTGAAGAGCCCTTTCAGCATGGAGTATTGGTTCCTCGCATGGTCGAATATAAGTGTTGATCCTTTCTAACATTGGTTGTCAGATGTAACTGCAGAGCCTTTCGGCATGGAGGATTGGTTCCTAGTATGGTCGACTGTAAGTGCTAATCCTTTCTGACATTGGTTGTCAGATGTGAGTGCTGGGCCTTTCTGACAGGGTTGTGGGATGTGTTCCCACATGGTTAGATGTGAGTGTTGAGCATGCCTTTTTGATATGACTATAGTATTGGTTCCTACATGATCAGATGTAAGTGTTGGGTAGGCCATTCTAACTTAGGGTCAGATATAAGCACTGAAGAAGAACTACATGGAGGCTAGGCCTACAACCAACATGAAAAAGGGTCAATTCTGTAGAACTTCCTGTGATGAGAAGAATCATGAGATAGCACCTGTGACAATGATCCAGTAGTGATGATCTAGTGATGGTGATCTAGATAGAATGATGATCCAGATCTAGTGATGATGATCCAGATCGAGTTATGATCCAGATCCAGTGATGATGATCCAAATCGAGTGATGATTTAGATCCAGTCATGATGATCTAGATCGAGTGATGATCCAAATCCAAATGAAGATGACTTGAATATGAAGATGACAAGAAATCAATGATGATCCAGATGATACAGAGAAGAAGACTTGTGCTGATAAATTGTGTCGAGAGAATACCTTCCTAGTTAAGAGGGAATGTATTCATCTGTATATCTTATGTATTATACCCCGATGTTTATTCTGGGATGTGTCTGTAATGTAATTGAGTCATGTCATACCCTGATGTTTATTCTGGGAAGTTTCTATAATGTAAACAAGTCATTTCAAGTCATTATGGGTAACCCTCCTATTGGTCAAGGGTTAAAGTCCTCGCAGTTGTGGGGCCCTAGGGTTATTAGACTATCCTAGAGAAGTCAACCATAGGTAATTCATTGTAAGTCAGGGCAATAGTCCCCACCATTGTGTTAAGGATAACCCTCCTTGTTGGTCGGAGGAGGCAAAGTCCCCACAAGTTGTGGGGCACTAGCGTTATTAGACACTCCTAGAGATGTCAGCTCTAGTAAGTAATTGTTAAGTGAGGCCGGCATGTTGGAGTGGGTTTCAAGTGAACGGAAGAATATAAATAGAGAGTGAGCCGCTCTATTTATCACACACACACACACTCATTGGGGCGCATGAGTGAGAGAGAAGTTGTTGGGACAAGAGAGAGACTACTACTGTCAGGAGATCATCTTTATGTTTTTGGGTTTTACTTTTGGTGCTAATTCTATCTATGAGGAAGTTGCGGGGTTTTCTCCTTTATGGTTTCCCCGAGGAAAATTCTTTGTGTCTCTTGTCTCTTGTGTTTATTGCTGTTCATGTTATTCTCTTAGTTAAAGATCCTAATATCATAATGCTAGCTTTAATGATAAAAATCTAATGATACAAGGTATAAATTCTCTTCTCCCCCCCTAAAAGTCATTTATCTTTTTGTAGGGGGGCTGACACTATACCTCTTAGGCCAAACCACTTATCCACACTGGTATTTACTGGCCAAACTTAGGATATCGTCAAGGAGAAATTGTGAGAGAAATTGACTCCTGAATTAAGATATTTCCATTGGGAAGTGGTTCCATCTCTCAAAACATAGCACCATCACTGATATAACTAACTCTTTGTTACCTTCACTAGTAAATCATTGTATGTATTGCATTTTCACCGATGATTGTGCTTTTAGAAGGCCATGACATTTGAGAGGAAGGATGTTAGGTATTTAGGGAATTTACATTTATTTTCCTTTTAAATATAAGTTCACATAGCTCGTAATTAGAAAGAAGCTAAATGTGGGACCAACTGCACTAAACCAACATAACACATATCACTCACTTTGCCCCATTTTGCATTTGTTTTGGTTGGAATATTTTTGCATTTGTTCTATTGTCACTAATTCCTAGCATCAATCTCATTTTTTAGACAAGCCTTCCACCATTAAATAAAAAAAAACCCGTAAGGCAGTCCCATAGACTGCAAGGCCTTTCCCCTCTATAGAGGGGTGTGTTAGTTACCAGAGGTGAACTAGGTTGAAATAGAACACTCCAAGGAATGACGAGACTCAAATTTTAATTTTATTAGAGATGTATCATTAATTATAATGGAATTTGACTCATTCTATGAATGTTGTAGCTATTTAATAGGTTCATGAAAAAAAGTGTAGGTGTAAAGATGGATGGCAGGGGAATTCCCTGAAATTTGGAAAAACAAATAGGAAAATTGAATGAGGAGGACTCGTGAAAACAAATATTGAAAATTAGAAAGCACCGACAGGTGAATTTCCTAAAGAAAGAAAGGTTTTGAATGCACTGGCCCGTATTAGATAGAATTCAATAATTATTTACATATGAGAGGGTTAACATGAGATATTTATGATTCTTAAGTAGTAAAAAAATTAATGAGTGCAATACAGACATAAAATGTCCATATGTAAGGAAACAAGAAGATGTATAAAAGATTACGACATAATCAGATGAACTTTGAACTTCTGAGATAACATCTACCATTTAATTCTCAATAGAGAAGATGATCCAAGGGCTTGTTGTGTATACTGTGTTTAAGGATGCATATCTATCCTATGATATATTCTAGCCAAATTACAATCCTTTCCCATTGGGATTCTATGATTTTTTTTATTTTCTAGATCTAGTTTAGCTTCAAAATTTCTTTCCTATGTCAAAGGTCCCATTTCTTTGAAAAATGTTTTGACTATTATCCAAATCTGAAAAGTAGGATTCAGTATTTCGACATCTTGGTATCCACTTATTACTCCGTCTATCACTTCTTCATGTTATCTGTTTCTCTTTTTCCTTAACCTATTTTGATATTCATCTTTTGAATATATCTCTATGTTCCCATCCTATAACAAAGGTAATCCCAAATTGGTTAGTCCATTGAACATGGTTTTGAAGGATGCAATGTCATCTACTATATTATTGGTAATTCAATAATATGCTTCAAAATCATTTTCTTAGCAATTTTGATTACCTGAATTATGTTGGTTAATTCCATATATTCGAACTCTTTGTTGCTCCTGCTATTTAGATAATTAATTGTTTCTCTATCCTAGTTGGGATTTTCTCCCAATGTAATTTCCACTCAATACTTCATCTCTGTCATTGTTTATTTGTATGTCTCCATTTCAGTAGTCATCAACTCTATAAAGTCCCATTTCTCATTGAATAACTAAGTTATTATGTCCCATAATTCCTGAATTGTTCTTCTTAATTGATCCTCTCCTTGTTCATCCATCTCTAATGATGTCACCTGACCATGGATAATTTTAGGGGCTATATATAGCCCATGGTCTATGGTAACGGGGTTACAAAAATTTAGTGGGATATTTTATTGTATGGAAAGGTTTTTTTCAGCTAAAATATGTTCGCCCAATATTTATTAGAAAAAAAAATAAATCCAAAATTAATAGCGTCCCATATATCAATGAGGAAATGAAAAAAAAGTATTTTCTCCCTAGAAAAATATCCCTCCAATACATCTTTCTCCCCCAATTTCTAGAGCAATTCTAGTGAAATCATTCATTTGCCCCCAATTTTTAGTAATGGATGCTTCCAAGGGTTATCTCACCCTCCTTTTTACTTGTAATTTAAGCATATGGTTGCATTTTCCTGTATTTTTATTCAATTCTATGTGATACTTTCTTTGAGCCCTCTATTTCCAGTATTGCAGGGAAAATCAAATGTTATTATGTTCTATATAAAGGCTAAAGTGATTCATGGTTCACCCACATCGGGTAGCGCTTATAGAGAGTGGAGGTTTTGGTTGATGTTATTCCACTTTTCATTCTTAGTCTTCTCGACATTTTAATCTTCGCATAACATCTCCATTGTCGAAAGCTCAAGTCTTGAAGGGGCATTCCGCACATTCAATTTATCAGAGAATGCAAACTTGCATCACACTTTTTATCCAATAATTAATGTGGTATGATTTTTATGATTTTTATCCACAATTAAAATAGATTATTACACTGTAAATTTACATTTTATCATGCTTTTTATCACGGATTTTCTTTTAATCCTATTAAATTCTAGGGCACTCTTGATTCTTAGGGCTCATTCGGTGTTTTAGGGTTTTATTATATCATAGGATTATTGTTAGAATAGTATATTCAAGATAAACTAGTTAACCTATCTAAGCAACCAACAACATATCATAAAAGATAAGAGCAGGAAAAGAAAAGGACAAGAGAACACCTATATACGTGGTTCACCCTAATGGGTTACGTCTACGGGAAGGTAGTCTTCTATTATCTCTAGAATGTCTTCTCCAATATTACAAGAGACCAAAGCACAAATACCCCAAAGAATATAGATGATGTACAATAATGTCACAATAGTACCACTACTACATCAAGAATACATGATATGTAGAGACTCACTTACCCTATTATATACTAAGAGATGAGGAGGAATTACTCTCACATATTGCATGTGGGATAATATAATTCTCCAAAATAACATCTCTTAATACAATACCATGGACAAATACTCTACACAAGTAAATACACCACCATATCACTAAGGGTTAAATGTATTACTCTTTTACATAAGATTGTAGAAAACTTTCGACATAATACAAAGACATTATTACCTTCCAAGGAATATAATATATTCCAACACTCCCCCTTAATAATGGCTAAGAGAAGGGCCCACACTAACGCTAATGAAGGAAGGAGTCATTACTAATCCCCCTTGATGACAACTTCCAGAAGAACCAAAGATGCAAATAAGAAGAACACTTTGGATGATGGAATTTGATGATGAACAACCGCTTCTCACCAAATCATGAAAGTGCACACGAACCAGGTTGTACAATGAAAGACCCAACAATAAAATGCAGAGAACATGTGACAGAATCTAATCACAAGATGCCCAGATGACTACAAGAATCATCACAACCATACATGATAGCTAAAGAAATCTGATATAACATCCAAACCAATGTACATATACCTTCCGACGGTTGATACAACGGAACATGTGTCTAAGAACACCACAACAATGTACAAAAAAACCCAGATGGCCAATACACATGTGGATAGCAGACATTCTTCCAATCAAGGTGCAATATAAATATATGTAGAAGACCTCAAACTTTCAAAGAAAAAAGACCCCAATGGTCTATACATTGAAAATGATGTCATACAGATGAACATCATGACTTTAACAGTAGAATATGGTGCTTCATTACTTCTAGAATAGGGTGAAAGCCTAAATAAAGAACTTTCAAGATTAAAGCATATAAAGATCATAAAACAAAATTGCTCATAAAGAAATGAAAATGCTTATATACCAAAGGTTAGCAAACATCATATAAAGGAATGGAAACATAATATGATCAAATAAAAGATTAACTTGCTCATTAAGGAAAATGAAGTTACTTTTACACATTAAATGTCAGCCACAACAGATAAATAGTGAGCCAAATATTTCACTTAAATATATGAAAATTTAGTCATCGGGCAACTAATATGAAGCATAGGTGCATTTCTTATTAGTATGGTGTTAATATGCAAGAGATGAATGCCCTAAAAATGTCAATGCTTCCATATAGGAACGTTAGAGACAAGTATGAACAAGATAACCTCTGCAATCATAAGAATAGAAATCGCATTACAATAAGAACAAGGTGCTCATGCTAAATAGTTCAAGATTTAAAGATTGCTCAAAGACATATAAATATTGAGTAAAATATGATTGAAATAAACATGACATGAGATATAGATAAATCAAAATGTTTAATATGATCAAGATATAGCAAATAATGAGGGTGAATCCGTGGACCTGGGTAACACTTTTTGGCAAGTGCATTTCGGCAAAAACATAAAAATGCACCTCGGTCGAGGGTTTAACAAGCCCTCGACCGAGGTCTTAATATCTCGACCGAGGTTTTATCAAGCCCTCGACCAAGGTTTTGTTCAGCCCTCGACCTAGGTATTTCTTAACCCTCGGTCGAGGTATTAAAACCTCAACCGAGGGTTAAGAAATACGTCGACCGAGGTATTAACTCGGTCGAGGTATGGAACTCGGTCAAGGTATGGACCTCGACCGAGGTGCCTATGTCGAAAAAATTATAAAAAGAGGCCGCGGGGGCCGTGGCCGTATTTTTGGCAAAATTTCACTATGGAAGCTTGACCGAGAAACGACGGAACAGTGGCGTAAGGATTGGCACCCCGAAGCAACCCAACCTTGTCACGATGGAGTCAGAGCCAAGAGGTAGTAGTTTAAATAATTGTTTTTCAATTTAAATGGAATTTAAATTTTTTTTTTTATAAATTTATAAAATTTGTTTTAAAATTTGGTAAATGTATGTTTTTATAATTTTCATGTTTAAAATGTGTACCGGCAAGCAGAAATGCTGCCGGATTTTTGAAAATTTGTAGTTAAATTGAATTTTTTTGTTAATTTGTTATATATATATAAATTATGTCAACCGGTAGCATTTATGCTACTGGTTTAATTTTT
>LPNX010589492.1:157328-193140 GCA_001517045.1 Pseudotsuga menziesii | reverse complement strand
TGCAGTAGAGATCCTGAAGAGGTTTGGGATGATGGACTGCAAGGCCATGACCACACCTATGGCATCGAACCTGAAGCTATTGAGTGATGCTTCATCACAAGCGGTTGATGCTACGATGTATCATCAAATGATTGGGTCCTTGATGTACCTGATGAACACGAGACTAGATATTTGCTTTGCTATGAACACCTTGAGCCAATTCCTGACAGATCTGAGACATGTTCACTTGATTGCTACAAAGCATATTCTGAGGTACCTGAGGGGTACAGTTAATTATGGGCTCAAATATGAGGTGAATCAGAAGATTAACCTGGAGGGTTATGTTGATTCAGATTGGGCAGGCAGTGCCATAGATAGGAAGAGAACTTTAGGGTGTTGCTTCAGTATGGGATCAGGTGTGATATCTTAGTTTAGCAGGAAGCAATCATGTGTGGTACTGAGTACAAGTGAAGCAAAGTATGTCGCAACTTGTTTAGCTAATTGTGAGGCAGTATGGATAAGGAAGCTACTGTTTGATTTATTTGATCTCTAGTTGGATGCTACTTGTATATATTGCGACAACCAGAGTTGTGTGAAGTTGTCGAAGAACCCTGTGTTCCATGACAAGTCAAATCATATCGAGATCAAGTATTAATATATCAAGGATATGGTGCAGAGGAGAGCAGTGAAGCTCTAGTATGTTGCGACAAATGAATAGATAGCTAATGTGTTGACGAAGCCATTGGCTAGAGTGAAGTTTGAGTACTTCAGGGAGAATCTTGGTGTTCTCCAGATTGAGGTTCCTTCCAAGGGGAAGTGATGGGTCTATGATCCATTCTGACATGGTGAGAGGATTGGTTCCTTCCATGGTCAGATGTAAGGGCTGAGCCATTTTGTCATGGTGAGAGGGTTGGTTCCTTCCATGTCAGAAATGAGTGCTAAGCCATTCTAATATTACCATAGGATTGGTTCCTACATGACCAGATATAAGGGCTATTGCCATTCTTGGAATGGAGGTGCCTGGTCAGTTACCAGGAATACTTAGTCTAGGACTGAGGGCCATTCTGATATGACTGTGAGATGTGTTCTCACATGATCAGATGTGAGTGCATGGCCATTCTGATGTGATTGAGGGATGCATTCCCACTTGATCAGATATAAGGACTATTGCCATTCTGGCATGGTGAGAGGATTGGTTCCTTCCATGTTAAATGTGAGTGTTGGACATTATGAATTAGGATCAGATATAAGGGCTACTGCCATTATTTGAATGGAGGCACCTATTCAGTTACCATGAATCCTCAGTTTGGGACTAAGAGCCATTCTGATGTGATTGAGGGATTGGTTCCCACATGATCAGATGTAAGTGCAGAGCCTTTCCGTAGATGATAGTAGGTTTGTCCTATCATGCTGGTGGATGTGAGTGCTAGCCTTTTGTTGTACAAGATTACACACCTAATAACCTAAGGTCTGGGTTACCAACATACTCAATCAACTTGCAGACAATTGACTCTAAAGTGCAGTAAAGGAAATAGGAGGATTAGAAAGACTTACTCGATTACTAAAGGTATATCCTTGCTAGTCCTCTTCTGCTCTGCTTCACCTTCAAAGTCTTCAAGGTTGCTCCTCTTTCACCTGTCAAGAAACAATCTTCCAGATACAAGATGATTCATATATATATAAGCAGGTTAGATAAATCACATATAAGATGCATAAACATAAACATTTATCAAACTGATACACATGAAACACATATGGAAGAAGGATTCTCTTTATTATCAATAATGAAGAAGTTTAGATTACAACCCAATGCCTGAGACAAGGACTCCTCTGCAACCAAAGGATTCTGAGTTCCACTGCTCCAAAGACTTCTGTATAAACTCCACCAGCATAACTTTGCTCTCCAAGTATATCTCTCCAACACCCTCCCCAAGGCCTATATTTATATGGGTGAAATAAGGTAGTTCTTGAAGGTTGGGGAAGTTGTAACAGTTAAGGAAATTAAGTTAAATGAGTTAACTAATCTCCAATTAGCGCGTGTTTTATGTTTAAATGTTAAGAGACACATTCACGGGTATGTTGTAGAGCAACCCGCAAATGATTCATGAATTATCATAAGGGCAACCCGCGAATACATAGATTCGCGAATTGCATCAACCGGGACTCGCGAATGACTCGCAAGTTGTATAAAAGAAGAGTCGCGAATATAGCTCAACATAGTAAAATAGCAAAGTAACTAGATGGGTATATAAGGAATGTATTTCATCATAAGCCAAGCTATAGTGTTTTGGGAAAACCTCTATCCATATATGTCCTTTTGTGTGCCAACATAAGGGATGTCGGGACTCGGATGGAGAGGTGCCATTCAGGTGTATAACAGATGCCCCCTAATGTGTGAGGTCAGAGGGGAACGATGGCCGAAATACATTATAATATTTAGCTTTGGAGAACTCAGAAATCCAATGGAGCAGAGAGAGTACCTAAAACAAATACATAGTAATGTCATATACAAAATTACATCTGAGGATTCTATGTTCAATTTACTGGAACACTAGCTCCTTTACAATATTTGAGTACATCATATGATACGGGTATAGAACCACGTATATTACAAAGGTGGATCAAAGCCACAATATAAAATAATGATGAGTCTTCAAAGATCTGGAAGCTATGTAGATAGATCGAACATAATCTTGCGCAACTTAGTCCATATGTGAGGGACTAAGGTCTTCATAAAGATCCCAAAGAACTAGTACAATCCAAGCCATGTGAATAAGGGTAAGCTGAAGTCGAACATGGAAAGGATTCAACAGTTTGTCAACCAATAAGGGATAATTGACAACTGAAGCAAAGGAATTCATCAATTATGGAAGTGAATCCAAAGGTACGATCGTCAAAACTCTAGGTCTTCTCCATCAGGAAGTACTGAAAATGGAACCATGCTATGATAAGGAAGGCAACAGATCCTCCAACGGATCACAAGAGTGACTAGGAACTAGGAAAAAGAAGGGAGACACAAATAGATAACAGATATAACAATGATGGGATCAGGCTATAGATCAGACATTGGGTAGAGTCCTTGAATAAGGAGCACAACATAGAGATGACCCAAGGCAGCGTACAACGGATAGATAGAACAACTAGACTTATCTGCCATGTAGGAGACATGATCAGATTCCCCAGGTATAATGGACAAGAGGAGTAAGAAACTCAAAGTGATAGCTAAACACAAGTGGACACTGAAACATGGATATCGAAAAAAAAAGAGTGCTATGTTCAAGGATGACATGCTGCAATTACTAAAAACAAGAGAAAACTTCTTCCTTACCTTCCCTGTTAAATTTTAACGAGTCCAGGAAAGTAAACTCGGTTCCCTCTTCATTTTTTAACAAGATTGAAGAGATGGGAAAATAATGCTTGATTCACTGATTCGTGGATTTAGTGAGCCCGAACTAGTACATGCTCAACCAGTGTTTTCACATTTAGAGAGTTTGAAAAATCCAAAGAAGACTCTAGGGGGGTCCTTTTTCATCCAATTTAGTCTCCTGGGGCCGAAAAAGTATAAAACAAACCACAGAAGAACTCTCTTAACTTTCGAAGAAGAAAAGGTGCACCTTTTTTGTACTTAGTCAGGGAGGTCCGAAAAAAGGTTAAATTACCACCTACCCAACGCTCCTTCCAGAACAACATAAGATAGCTTGAGTTTTACGAGTGTGAAGGAAAGCAAGATCACTTGGAAAGATCCATTTGGTTACGAGAAATGGGGCTTACAACAATAAACTCGGTGCTTTGTTATTTAGTGTTTAACGAGCATGACAAAAACACAAAGTACACTCGGAATATTTTTCATGTTTGGGTCCAGAGCACGAAAAAGAGAAAACTAAGCTCAAACCGGGTGTTCCTTTTTCGTAAATTTAGTCCCTCAGGTCCGGAAAAGTGATAAACCTATACCTGAGAATACTCTTCTCAATTCAAAAGAAAAGAGAGTGATCATTTCTCGTATTATTCTGCATGGTCCGAGAAAGAGATAACCTACCACCAATGCGGATGCCCGTTCACATATTCTTAATGAGCTTGAACGGACGAGATAACTTGGTAGTCAAGTTTTTTTTGAAGGAGTCAGACCTGGGCCTAAAGAAACTCCATAAGGGTGGGGATTTCTATAAAGGGATATCTTGTAAAAAGAGGTTCAGAAGAAGCTCTATTTGGCGTGAAAAATAGCTAAGAGGACACCCCTGAACCTGAAACAGTGGCGGCATGAGCACCAAAGGATGACAAAGGCATATAAAGATGATACTCATGGAATAAGGGCCCTAGCCACGGAGGAACAATGGTAGAGACAAGGGACTAATGGTTTTAGAATACCATAGTCTGTGGCAAAGTGTTAAATACTAAGGTTAATGTGGAGTGATAAGATGCCAACATGTGTTGGAAATAGCAAAACCACCCAATTGGAGCAATAACACTCTGTAAAAGTTGATAAACCTGTTCCAAGGCACAAAAGTATGGTATTAGTTGATTGACATTTCAAACTATAGGAAAGAGACCCACTTTATGAAATATTATTTCTATAAATAGAATGAAAATTAAAACAATTCTTACCATTTGAACTTTTTGAACCATAAAGAGAAAGATTACCCTCTACCTTTGATTGATTACTGTGGAGAATTGGACCGTCAGAATTGGAATCCGTCAGCTTCAAGTAATTCTACACCCTAAACTCCTCAATTTGATCCAAACAAATATTAAATTTAATGGTGAATTCAGTATTTTTCAGCATCCCAAACTACATCAGTGCGCATTCGTGGGTTGCTAAGCATGAAAGTCGCGAATACGCATTTCATTCGTGGGTTGTCTAACTAGACAGCCGCGAATGATCCACGACCTGCCCCAATGGACAGTCGCGAATGCTGGGTGATGGGGTAAAGCTTTAAAAATATGCAAGAATTTCAAAATTTTATTATGGAATACTCAACTCAATTACTTGTATTTTCCAGGAAAAATATGGTGCTGGAGTGGAGAGAAAGGGAGCATGAAATAATGGATCATGCAGCGCTCCAAAGCGCGCCCACCATCCAAGCATTGAGGACATGTGGGTTGTTGAAATTATTTTGTACATCGCCCATGTGGGAAAATGTCCGCTTACTGGAATTCATGGTCAATTACTGGGATCATGATATGGGGATGTTCAATCTTCAAGGTGAGACCTTAGAGCTTACCGTGGAAGATATATATTTCATTACTGGGTTGTCACAATGGGGGGCACTGGTGAATTTGGAGGGTACTGGCCGGGGCGGGGACCCCTTGAGTGTCCAAAACTATGTTGACATATTCTATTCACCGGGTACTCATAAGAAGGGCAGCAACGTTCTTATTGCAGACATCCAGGATTTCACACTCCAGGTATTAGCTAGTACCATTGTGAGACTTGCAGGGTCAACAGGATTACATATGGCCACCAGGAATCAAATGAGGGTGGCAGTTGACTGCTTTAGAGGCGCTCTCTATGATTGGTGTTCAGGAGTTCTCCCCATCATGAAGAGACAACTATCCGATTGTAAAAGGGGAAGACGTAAGAATTTTGGGTATGCAAGCATACTAGTGGCATTCTTCGAGAGAGAGTACCAGCCATGAGCCCTGCTATACCACTACAGGTCAGGTCTCCACGTCAGCTGAGGTTGAGCTGGTGGGGAGACATAGTACACAGCATTTACGATAATGACTTTTATACATGGTGGGAACGACAGCTGTCGGCACTGGAGCAGTTTCCATACGCCGAGATGGTTTTCCAAGGTGACCCCGACCTTGTCCTCCCTCCAGGAGGAATATGGGGCGAGATGGGTAAGTAATTTTTAATTTTTTATCATTTTCAAATTTTTATGAATTTTCCAATGATAGAATATATACATATGTACAAGTCTTAATCCTATTCATGTGTCAAAATGCAAATATTGGACCAGTCCGCCCTGAAGGGAACCCTCGTATGTTCGTGCGTCCGATTGTACGGGGAGACCCAGGATTGATCCGAGTACTAGAGGGGAAGCTGGCCAGGCTGACCCAGCGAGTACCTACGATACAGATTGAGCATATACCTACAGCCATGTAGGAGTTTGTAGTAGGGGTTCCACCGATTTGGCTACGTCTGTTCAGGCGAGTAGCTAGAGCAGTACTTGTATATAGAGATGCGGTGGAGGCTGTCGAGGCCGAGGAGGCTGAGGAAGCCAGGGTGCATAGAGATCATGGGGACCAAGGTGGTCCCAGTGGCCAGGGCGGGCAGGGATAGTTCTAGGGCATTTTGATGGATGATGATCCACATTTTGTGTATTTTGTATATGACGGGATCTACGGATCAGACTCGACCTATCTACAGACAGATATTTTACATATATATATATATTTGGTTGTCGTCTTATTTACAAGTGTTTTTTACATGTTTGTTGTATATTTTTATGAAATATGTGTGAGATGCCAATCCAAAATGTAATTAGCATATGCATCAGTCAATGAATTTTGGTTACATGGAATATGATTGAAAGTAATAACTTCAAAATGTCTTTCCAATAAACGAATTTGCATGAAATGACGTAATAAGGTAGGATTTCGAACCTGATAAGCTCGATTGAGCTGGGAAACTACCAACTGGGAATCCAAACGGACTTCAAGCTGGGTGATGCCACATGACAAAGAATCCCATAGGAGCTCAATTACAGCCCTATACTCAGCAACATTATTAGAAGCAGGACCTAGACGAGTGCCACCCGTGGAAACAAGCTATCCTGAGGGAGAATAGATAACCCATGCTGCCGAAGCCAGGTTACAAGTGTGACAGCTGGCGCCATCAGCGAAACCTATACACATATCGGAAGACATCTGCAACAACCAGTAGATTCATATGAAAAAAAACTGACAACCTATTGTACATAAAAATACATACACTAAAAATACAAGAAAAAGTGCTAAGCCTAAGCGTAGTACTTCTTCAGGTAGAGCCCATTTCTAGGCTCAGGCAGCTTATTCCCATCATAATCAACTAATTCATATGTACCTTTACTTAATACCTTCGACACGACATAGGGTCCTAACCACATAGCCTTGAATTTTCCTGCCCCTAGAGGTTCTTTATCTTGGTCCCAAAGCAAGACATGTTCCCCTTCAGAGAAAACCCTAGGTTTGACCATTTTATCATATTGAGATTTAACCCTATTTTTATGAGCTTGATTAGCAGTCAACGCATCTCTATGTTGTTCATCAAGGTGTTCTAAGTGTACCAGACATTCCTCAAGCTCAGTCGTATCAGGTAACACATGAATGGCTATCTTCAAGGACGGGATTTCGCATTCAATCGGAGTAACTGCTTCCACCCCGTTAACGAGTTGGAAAGGGGAATAACCCGTGGCAGTATTGAAATTAGTTCTGTAAGCCCAAAGAGCAGGATATAACATGATGTGCCAATTAGAACGGGCTGCATCAATTGTCCGTTTAAGGATAGTTTTTAAAGTCTTGTTGACAGCCTCAACTTGACCATTAGCTTGCGGATAGTATGGAGAAGAATGTTCTTGTCTAAATCCGAGCATAGTAGTCAGTTCTGTCATCATGTTATTTTGAAAATGAATTCCATGGTCAGTGACAATAACTTTGGGAATACCAAACCTTGCAATAATTTGATTGAAAACAAAGAAAGCTGCAGTTTCCCCGTTATCTTTGAAAGTAGGCATTGCCTCTGCCCATTTCGTAAAATAGTCAATAGCGACAATGATGTATTTATGCCCCCCAGCCGAAACTAGGTTGCACGTCACGTAATCGATCCCCCATTTCATGAAGGGGCCTACCGAGACAACAGGAAATAACGGAGCAAGATGCGACCGCATTTTTCTGGTGTAAAGTTGACACGGATGACAGTGCTTCACGGCTTCCACACAATCTTTAAAGATCGTGGGCCAGAAATAACTAGCATGCAATATCTTCTGGGTCGTTGCTAACCCAGATAAATGACCCACACATGCTCCGCTATGGGAATCATTTAGGACAATCTCCACTTCCTCATGAGTAAGGCAGTGACGCAAGACGGAATCTACCCCTTGTCGATATAATGTATCTCCTATAATGAGGTAGTTCTTGGCATGAAGGCGTAACTTACGTTGTTCCTCCCTAGAGTAAGCGGAAGGATACTTCAAAGTCTGGAGAAATATAAGAATATCCCCGTACCAAGGATCAGAGGTAGATATTAGGAAGATGTGCTCATCTGGGAATGAGTCATCCTCAACCGCTACATTTTCTTCAGTGGGAAATTCTGCTATAAGCTCAGCAAAAACTAAGGACTTCTTAGACTTAGCGGACTGGAAATCCAAGTCAAACTCCTGGAGAATGACTATCCATTTGTTAAATTTTCCCCCAACAATCCGTCGAGATAAATTATATTAGAACAGATTCACATCCGCCACTACTGTTGTGGTCCTCAGTAAAATGTAGTGGCACAACCTCTGCACAGCATAGATAGCTGCTACGGCTAACTTCTCGACGTGGGAGTATCTAAGCTCAGGTCCGGCCAAAGCAGGACTAAGATAATAAACGACATGCTCAACAAGCTTATCGTCCTCCTGGACTAGTACTACCCCAATGGTCGACTCCGACGCGAATATAATATAAAATCCCTAGAATAATCTAGTGGACGTAATAAAGGAGCCAACAGCAAAGCTTTTTTCAATGCCTCAAACACAAGTTGTGCGGTTTGATCCCATACAAAAGGAGTGTCTTGTTTAATCAAGCGCATGAAACCTTTAGTGATCTTGGCATAATTAACGATAAAACATCGAAGAAAGTTGGACTTTCCTTGCAGGATTTGAAGTTGCCTGAGAGAACGAGGAGGAGGTAGATTTACAATGGCCTCAACTTTGAATGGATCCACTTGGATGCCTCTACTAGACACAATGAATCCGAGTAATCTCCCTGACTCGACACAGAATACACACTTGTGGGGATTCAAGCAACTTTTATAGTATCTGCATCTTTCAAAGATCAACCTTAAATGATCTGGATGTTGAACTCTCTTGCGAGAATGTGCGGGAAGATCATCAAGGTATGGTTTGAAAATGGATTTTATGTCATGAAAAGAAAAGTTCATAGCCCGTTGAAAGGTAGCCCCATCATTTTTCAATCCAAAGGGCATTTTTCTATACGCAAATGTACCCCAAGGGAAAATGAAAGCAGTTTTATGTTGGTCTTCTGGTTTGATTTGGATTTGAATGTAGCCGGAGAAACCATCCATAAACTAAAACACCTCACTTCCCGCACATGCATCTATGATGTGGTCAATAAATGGTGTGGGGTAGTTGTCCTTAGGACATGCTTTATTGAGATCGCTAAACTCTGTACAAACGTGAATAGTCCCTTTCTTTTTATCAACAGGAACAGGGTTGGAAACCCATTCAGTCAAAGCTATGGGATATATAAAACCAACTTTGAACAGCTTTTCAACTTCTGCCTTCACAGCCACCGCTTTACGCGGGTTCACAGGTCTTAATTTCTGTCGAACCGGTTTGGCATCAGGATAGGTTTGGATTTCATGTTGAACAATAAATGGATCAATTCCTGGCATCTCCTCATACGACCAAGCAAATATATCACGGAACTCCTTAAAAAGGGTAGTGTAGATAGCAATCTCCTCCGGAGAGCAGTTTGCACCTATGTAGATGTTTTCCACGACATCTAGATTCACAAATATGTTGATAGGTATAGTGGCGGAAATGTTTTCCATATTCCCCTCGGCAAACACTCCTTCCCTAGGCCAAGGGTTAAGAGGTATATCAACATCTGCTGACAGTCTCATGTGAAACTCTTGGTTTTCTATTCTGCTTAGATCTGGAAGAAAATAGGATCGATGATGAAGATCCTCACAAATCTTATCATGTCCACTCATAGCTTCCAGAATAGCTTCATCGGAAGGTAAAATGGTATCTAATCAATATATGGAATGTAAAGAGTTTTCCGCCCATGCGGGCAAATAAACTTCTTCCAGATCATCCGAGACTGTTAGAGGATCTGGAATGGGATCAACAGCAGCTTGAGTGATAGCTTGATAAGCGACTTCTACTGCCGATAAGGGCACTTCCGGTTCATGGGGAGTTGGGAGGACCCAAGGATCAGTCCTATCGACAACTGTAGAGATGGACCTCCCCACACTAGTAGAACCAATGTAATTCACCAGGGCTGGAAGGTCAAATGTGCCCATCAATGATGCATACATTCCAGCCCCCAAGCTCTGTGCAGCAGGTTTGGCCTGATCAACCAATGGCACAGTGGATTCCTTAGACTCTAAACGGCCTTTTCGGGTAAAATCAAGTTGGTCAACAGTAACCAACTTTCCCTCATGTGGAAAAACCACAACACGAAGAACAACCGATGCAACAACAGACATTGCATAAGTCCAATTCCTTCCCAAAATAAAATTATAGTCCAAGGGAGCATCAATCACTTCTACTTCAACAGACACTGCTTTTCCTGCCAACTTAATCTCAAAAGCCGACAGGATACCATGAGGACGGAAGGACCTTCCATCAAAATCAGTAAGTAAAGTGTTTGATGGGACCAGCTCTAGGGATCCAAGAGCTTTCCAAGAGGCCAGGGACATAACACATGTAGAGGCTCCCTCATTAACAAATTCCCTTCCAATGGTCTTACCACCATGGACAACATCTATTGATAGGGATACATGGTAAGGCAGGTGAATTTTGACATAAGATAGATTGAATTTCTCCATGAGACTCGAAGAATCCATGCTACCTAAAGTTGCCAAGAGAGCATCCCGCTGGGCAGGACAACTCTGTAACACCTCTAAAGTTGACATTGCATAAGGGGTTTGAGCTAAGTCTTCAACCACAGAGTAGTTTAAAGCAGCCCTAGCGTTAGGTTTATGCAAAGTCTTTTTGAAGACACCTTTCGGTATCTTCGGCATAGTTTCAACAGGTTTCTCTATCGTGAGAGGGTTTGAAGTTTCAACTACAGCTTTACCCTTCTTAGAAGTCTCAGTCTCATAAATTTTGTTCCTTGTCTACAACAAAGTCGAAGATCTAACCATGTTGATATAATTAGGGTCAGGGGCAGTTTGAGTGCCCCCTGCTACATTAGAAGCTGAAGCAATGTTCTGTCCTTGGGGAAAAGGATCCTTCAGGACAGCCAGTTGTTGAGCTTTAAGCAGCTTCTAGGCTTGATCCATAAGGGGACAAAGGTGTGTAAGGTGGTCCTCTTGGCACAACTTACAAGGGAACTTGACCTTCTTCTTTTCTTTTTTTCCCCCATCAGCATTGTTCATGGGCTTTGGCTTGTTTTGGTTTCCTTCTCCCTTCTTACCTTTCTTTTTCTTCCCGTCGGGCTACTGATTGCCCTTCTAAGAGGTTTGAGCAAAGACATTTGCATTCTGGGGAGAGGGGGCAGCCTTTGCTGCCTCCACCGTAGATTGTTTGACAGACAACTGGTGAAGTTGCTTAGTCAAAGACTCTATAGTGGGAGAGTTAACAGACCCAACCACACCATCAACATGGGGTCTAGGCTTAGGATTATCCGCCTCGTGCGAAGGACTCGGTGCCTCAGGGATGATCTCATACAAGATCCCAGACTGTGAATAAATCAAGTTCAACTGCTGGGCCCCGAGTATGGCTTCTTCTTCATTTGTTACTCCTGATGTAGAAACATCCTTTGATATGTATGGCAACAGTGATTTAAGGAACCACTCTAACAGAAAATCAGGAGGAATGGTGGCTTTGATAAGGCTCTTTCGCCTCCTCCACTCTTGGATATGATCTGAGATGTGGGTAGCCTTGTTTTGTCTAAAAGTAGACAACAAGTCTGTTCCGAAATCGTATTGAACCGGAAGCTGAAAGTGGCTAAGGAAAGCACTAGCCAAATCCCAGAAACTACTAAAGGCAGCAGAAGGCAATTCAATATACCATTTTGCCGCCGTACCTATCAAGGTCCTTTGTAATAGCCTCAATCTAATTGAATCCTCATTCAACGAATTGGAAGAACACCATAAGTGAAAAGTGGTGGCATGTGCCCTAGGATCTTCACCAGTTTTGCCTTCGAACTTAGGGATGTCCGATGGTAACTTGGTGGGAACAGGTGGCCACAAGGGGTCATGCCTCATCGGTTCATTCATCAATTTTGACAAGTCTGGAAAGTTTAAAGTTGCTAGGAAAGGAAGTTTGGGCCTAACTAGGGTAGTAAATGTGCCATCTTGGGGATTTGAGGGACCTGCCCCCAAATGCCCATGGGTAAAAGTGGGGTTGCCCCCAGCCACCGGTTGTGAAGTGGGAAGGTTTATTTGAAATGGATTCCATCCGTAAGCCACAGGATTTTGTGTGGGAGGTGCAGTGTGAGAAGTTCGGGCCATCCCCATAGAAACAGGAGACTGAAAGACAGGAGCAGGTATCCCTCCACTAAATAGAGAAAAGGGAGAGCTCATGTATGGGACCGAAATAGGGGTTTGGAAGCTTTTCCCATAAGAGGTATTTCTCCCAAACTGCGCTCCTACATATGAAGGAGATGGACCTACGTATGGATTGGATGGGGGAATGTGCCCCCCATTCCAAGGAAATCCTTGGACAAATGCTGAGGATCCTACCGGACCACTCTAGGTAGTGCAAGGGAAGGAAGAAGGAATAGTAGGTATACTGGGGATCCCAGTAACCATGTCACCAAAAGTACCTCCTATGTTTGAGTGAACCGGTGGTTGAACCACCTGGATCGCTGGAGTCAAAGGTGTAGAAGGAAAACTAGATCTAGGGGCACTTACCGGGGGAGGTAGTACCCCTTCAACCGGAAGGGTTGAGGTGAACACAAAAGAACTTTCTCCCACAGAAGACATGACTCTACCCACAGGGACACCTAGCACTGGTGAATCAAAATATCTAACCTGAATGATCACAGGATCGTTTAAATCAGTCAAGGGGGTGTTAAAATTTCTTGCAAACTCGTCAGTCTGCAATTCTTCTATCTCAACTATGTCAAGATCAAAATGGTTAGCAATGAGTTCTGGTTCACCAAGGACTTCACTTATTCCTACAGGTTCAAATGAACCGTCTATGTCTAATCTCCGCCTTTGAGGTAAAGGTGGAGGCTCCAATGCAGTGATAGGAGGAAGGTTTCTCAACCTTCTTGACCTTCTAATAGGTTGGTCCTCCAGAATTAAAAATTTTACAAATCACACCCTAAGGCCAACTAAACACAGGAAAAACCACAGAGCATACACTAAAAATTCCTAAAGTCTCAAGCAATCAAACCAGGGTAAAATATATACTTTCCCGAAGAAAGGTGATGAACGATTACTTGGCGTCCTTGAAGTGGTTCTTAGGCACACGCGGAGGAATCACCCACCTCCCTCCTACACTTTCAACAAGGGTTACCTTCCAAGCCCGTTCAAGGTGAACCAGAAATAACCTTCCGGTTTACCTAGGTATGAACCCTAAAAAGACAAGAGACTAAAGGCTACCTTGGCAATATCAACAGCCTGGGGGGATAGTCGTCAGCCGAACTCGTACGCATGGGAAGGGTAGCTGAGCCCGAAACTCTATCTAGGACAGAATCCCCAGATGCATAAAAATCCTAAGTTACGCTTTGACAAGGATTCAGAGGGTTATCTCCTCTGTCCAAGCCTCCACGCGGCCTAGTGCTTAACTCCCGTTTGAGATGAGCTTCCCATATACAGTCAATGAAGTCAAGGATTTACCTAAAGAAATGTCCACTACGTCTGAGTTTTATAACTTGTGGGAAGTTTACACTTCCTAGCCCACAAGTCTAGCCTAAGCTAGTAGGTGAAAGGCCCCTAAAAACAAAAACTTACTAGTAAATTTTAATTTATGCGTTCATTTTAACAGGCTGTTCTTTACTCAAGAGGAAATGGAGTGGTATACTGTGTGATGTTGTGACTCAAAATAGAAATAAATGAAAGTAAAGGTGTATTCAAAGCAAAATTACCATTATAAAAGCAAACTTCTTTTTAATTTTTGCAAATATGTATTGATGAATTGAAAGCAACGATGAAAGAAACTAAGCCTATGTTTTTGTAGTTTTTGATATAATATTTTTAAATTGAAATA
Organism: Pseudotsuga menziesii; assembly: GCA_001517045.1. Lineage (NCBI taxonomy): Eukaryota > Viridiplantae > Streptophyta > Pinopsida > Pinales > Pinaceae > Pseudotsuga > Pseudotsuga menziesii. The sequence continues at coordinate 179,071 of LPNX010589492.1, read as the reverse complement.
AACACTACTTATGCAAAAATCACAATGCAAAAGCTTTAACTATGTTTTCTTTTTACTTTTAAAAATAATCAAAATTCTACTATGCATCTACAATGCACTATGCTTGAGCAAACTTGAAACTTATAAACTGTATAAAAGCAACAAACTGAAGCAGATAGGCTGACAGAACCAAAACAAAACCAATAAAAGGAGGCTAGGAACCCTAGCTTGGGTGCAAACAATGACAAAAATCACTGCAGACTTACAAGGGCAAGTGACAACCAGCCATTGTCAGAAGACAGATTGGAAAAAACAGAGCCCAAGACCTTGATCACTGATCTAGACAAAGACACCTTAACCCACAACCCAAACAGGCCAAAATACTCCAGGATGCAAATAGTAAATAAACCAAGCAAAAAGACTGAAGAGCTTCCAAAAAAGTAGAGAAGTGTGATCACCAACAGTATTCAGACCAACTACATAGCATTCTTAAAGAAAGTCTACTAAAAAACAGGGACTAAACAAAGAAAAGAACAAGCAAAACTTATCTTAAAAATCCCTACTTCCAGGAGTATTCGCGACTGTCAATAAGAGCCACTCGCGAATGATTCGTGACTGTCTAGTATTACAACCCGCAAATTCAACCCTGTATTCGCGACTGTCTATAAGGACAACTCGCGAATGGGTATAAATTTTTTTCTAAAAAACCAAGAAAAACCAAAGACTTTCAAATGCTGAAGAAAATAAGAACCAAGATAACAGATCACACACAGACTTACAGGCAAAGACTGGTAAGGGGGACAGAAAACAACCTACAGCAGTCCGGGATCCCCAGCAGAGTCGCCAGTTCTGTTGTACAGGATTACACACCTAATAACCTAAGGTCTGGGGTTACCAACATACTCAATCAACTTGCAGACAATTGACTCTAAAGTGCAGTAAAGGAAATAGGAGGATTAGAAAGACTTACTTGATTATTGAAGGTCGATCCTTGCTAGTCCTCTTCCGCTCTGCTTCACCTTCAAAGTCTTCAAGGTTGCTCCTCTTTCACCTATCAAGAAACAATCTTCCAGATACAAGATGATTCATATATATATAAGCAGGTTAGATAAATCACATATAATATGCATAAACATAAACATTTATCAAACCGATACATATGAAACACATATGGAAGAAGAATTCTCTTTATTATCAATAATGAAGAAGTTCATATTACAACCCAACGCCTGAGACAAGGAATCCTCTGCAACCAAAGGATTCTGAGTTCCACTGCTCCAAAGACTTCTGTATAAACTCCACCAGCATAACTTTTCTCTCCAAGTATATCTCTCCAACACTCTCCCCAAGGCCTATATTTATATGGGTGAAATAAGGCAGTTCTCAAAGGTTGGGGAAGTTGTAATAGTTAAGGAAATTAAGTTAAATGAGTTAACTAATCTCCAATTAGCGCGTGTTTTATGTTTAAATGTTAAGAGACACATTCGTGGGTATTTTGTAGAGCAACCCGCGAATGATTCGTGACTTATCATAAGGGAAACCCGCGAATACATAGATTCACGACTTGCATCAACCGGGACTCGCGAATGAATCGTGAGTTGTATAAAAGAAGAGTCGCGAATATAGCTCAACATAGTAAAATAGAAAAGTAACTAGCTGGGTATATAAGGAATGTATTTCATCATAAGCCAAGCTATAATGTTTGGGAAAACCTCTATCCATAGATGTCCTTTTGTGTGCCAACATGAGGGATGTCGGCACTCAGACGGAGAGGTGCCATTCAGGTGTATAACACCTTTCCACATATGATAGTAGGTGTGTCCTATCATGCTGGTGGATGTGAGTGCTGCTCCTTTTCACAGATGGTAGTAGGTGTGTCCTACCATGCTGGTGATTGAGTGTTGTGCCTTTCCACAGATGGCAGTAGGTGTGTCCTACCATGCTGGTGGCTGTCAGTGTTGCCAATTTCCACATATGATAGTAGTTGTGTCCTATCATGCTGGTGGTTGTAAGTGTTGAGCCTTTTCACAGATGATAGTAGCTATGTCCTATCATGCTGGTGAATGTGAGTGCTGGGCCTTTTTGACATGATTGGATTAGTTCCTATCATGGTTGGATGTGAGTGCTAGGCATGCCTTTCTGGCATGGTGTTGGGTGTGTTCCTCTCATGGTCAGATGTAAGTGCTGGGCAGCCATGCTGACTTAGGGTTAGATATAAGCACTGAAGAAGACCTACATGGAGGCTAGGCCTACAACCAGCATGAAAAAAGGCTGGCTCTCTAGAAATTCCTGTGATGAGAAGAATCATGAGATAGAACCCATGATGATCCAGTGATGATGATCTAGCAGTGATGATCCAGATCCAGTGATGATGTCCAGTGATGATCCAAATCCAGTGATGATCCGGATCCAGTGATGATGATCTAGATCTAGTGATGAAGATGACTTGAAGATGACGAGGACTCGATGATGATCCAGATGATACAAAGAATAAGACTTGTGCTGATAAATTGTGTCGAGAGAATACCGTCCTAGTTAAGAGGGAGTGTTGATGTAATTGTAACTTTGAAATGTATTCACTTGTATTTCTTATGTATTGTAACTTGATGTTTATTCCGGGATGTTTCTGTAATGTACTTTAGTCATGTCATGCCCTAATTTTCCTATTGGGAGGTTCTATAATGTAAACAAGTCATGTCAATTCATTGTGGGTAACCCTCCTATTGGTCAAGGGTTAAATTCCCCGCAGTTCTGGGGCACTGGGGTTATTAGAATGTCCTAGAGAAGTCGTCCCTAGTAGGGTTTAGTCAAGTTGGGAATTAGTATAAATAGAGAGCTAGCCTCTCTATTTATCCTACACTCACTCACACTCAGTTGTAGCACATAGCTGAGGAAGAAGAAGACACTGGGGCTAGGAAGAAAGAGGTTACTGCTGTCGGGAGATTGTCTTACTATTTTGGGGTTTTACTTTTGGTGCTGATTCTATCTCTGAGGAAGTTGTGAGGTTTTCTCCATTTATGGTTTCCCCAAGGAAAAACATTGTGTTCATTGTCTCTTGTGTTTGATTGTTGTGCTTGTTATTCTCTTAGTTCAAGATCCCAATATCATGCTAGCTTCATGTTCAAAATCTAACATATCTAGGTGCACAATAAGTATCTGGATTCTTCTTAATATTTTATATCACATTATCCTTGGTTGCAATCAAATATTTAAATTGTAACCCATCATCTAGATTGGAACTCAAGAAAAATATTTTCTCTTCTAACTCCTTTATTATAACTTGCTTGGATCTAGTTGTCCATTTTTATGCCTTCACTAGGTCCCCTGCCTTGTTCAGTGCTTCTTTTGACCTTATTTATATTTTGGTATATTTTACTACCTCAACACATATAATTTCACTGGATTTCAGGAAGAATCCCACATTATCTAAGATTCCAAACTGACTCAAGTTTATAATGTGCTCTTCATCTTTATAATCACTCAAACTGGTTGGTATTGGAACCATGGGGTGAATTATTGTATACTTAAACTATTATCAATACTATCTACCACTGATAACATCCTTTTTTGAGAAGGCATAACTTGTTTCCTGTCATTATTTATGGCTTACACAATGCCCTTTCTTATATCCTTGTAGATGGACTGTAAATATGTTTGGATTATGACAGGTCCTATTTGAGTGAGGTCCTTTTCTTTATATGGCATTGCAAACTCCAAAAAAGGATAAGGCATAAATTTAGTTGGTGTTTTTTCTTTTACTACTTCTTTTTTTCCCAATTCAATGACTTAGGCAATTCTCCTTCAATATCCCTCTCCAAAAAATTCTCAGAGGTCTCTGTTGACTCTGGTATTTCTCTATTAAGCTAAGGAGTCTATTATTCCTAATATATTTCCATATCTTATTTTTGATCTATTTACATTTATTCATATACTCTTTTATGCCCTATGCTCTTCTCAGGTTCACTGGGATCTGCTAGGTTTTGACGATCTTTTCAACTTCCTCCTGGATTTTTTTGTTGGCAATAATTTCCAATTCTAGTATGAGAGTGTAGTCATAGGATAAATTATTTTTGTCAAATGTATACTTTGATATTACCTTGTGTTGATCATATTATGCTAGTTTGTAATTTCCAAATTCAAATGTTCCAGAAAACTCTCCATGTATTGCAGAGCACTCAAATATTTAACTTGGAATGGACCAATATATTTGGGAATTTGGAAAGATTTATGTTGTTTGGAACCTATGAAATGTAACTCATCTGAAAGGAACCTATGCTTGACATATTCCATTGCAAATACTCTAACAATAAAAAAAGTAGGCAATTTGTATGGTTTCCCTTCAAACCCATACACTCTAATAATTATGTGGTTTTTAAACAAAAACCAGTCCCCCACTCTTGTTTCTGGGGTGAATTGTAGCCACTCGATGCCTTCCTTAGGAATTCTTGGTACGTAAGCTGCATGGATAACGGTATAGGCCACCCTCATTACTATTTTTGTGAACTCTATGGAATTAGAGTTGTTTTCTTGTCTTATAAACAAGGTATTTCACTCATAGAATAGAATATCTCTTCTTATTTCATCAGTCATTTGTAATCCTATGTTCTACTAATTGTAGGCCTTCTTCGTCAGGGATATACAACATCTTCCTAATACTATCATCATTTTTTTGTCAGACAATCCTAAAATTGTCTGAGGACATGATCAAATTTTGTCTAAAGGAGTAGAAGGATGAACACTAGCTAGTGAATTCTAGAAAATAAACAACTTGAAGGCACATAGCTCGGATTGACCCTAAATTCCACAATTTGTTGGGTTCTTGGTTTTGAAAATGTAGGATTTGGGCTTAATTGAGGGTTAAAATCATATAAGAATGGGTTACCTATATATATCTTTAATGTCTGCTCGATGCTTGTATATGACTTCATTACTAGAGGATTTGGGTTTAGGGTTGACTCGATGGTGTATTGGAACATCTTGATGATGGTATTTACTGTTTTAGGGAGAAAAATATTTAGACTTCACGATAGGGTAAAATTTAGGTTTACACAATAAATGGAAAAAATAGCTGAGTAAATGGATAAATTGCCCAATTTGCAGGCATGGAGGCTAATTGGATGCTCGATTTCGTGAATTGACCAGATGGGGAATACATGTGCATAAGATTTTGATCAAATAGAGTTGTGGATGGCTTGGACAATAATGACTCAAACAAATGGGTAACAAATATTTTTAATGGATTTGTAATTCAAAATTTGATAAATGATGGGATATTAATGGCTAAGAGGAGATGACGTGGCTTTTGAAACCAGGACCGTTGGTAGACTGACGTAACCGAACGAGATGGTGTGGAGGATGACACTAGGACCACATAAGTTTTTTTTTGAGAGGAAACCACCCCATTTTCCCAAGGCTGTAACACTCACTTACTGAGCGGTGTAACAAAGGGTCCTTAAGGAGGCATGACCAGTAATAATTGACCATGTTTCCTGGGTGTTTTATCACATAACAAGCCGTTAGTCCCCTCTAAAGTAATTGCATGTTGTCTATGCGCAATGACCCTCAACCGTTAGTTCTTATCTGACCATCCAGAAACTAACCACCGCTTTTCTTTATTAAATCTCTTGTCATTTCACCTTGTTTCCTTTAATCTTAGTCATTGGTTTGATCCTTTTACTTTGTATATATACTCGATCTGCTTTCATTATATCTAGCATGCATATTCTCCTAGAATTATTCTTATTAGTCGTTTGATCTAAATAAGATTGATGGTGGATCCCATGCTTCAACTTAACACGTGGATTCTTTATTCGGGCACCTATTATGGCCTATCCACTCAAGTATTCGGTGGTTCATCACCTCTAGGATGATCCTTGGGTAATATGGTAGAGATTTTGAGGGCTTGGGAGCCTAAAAAAATTCTTATACTAACAGGGTTTATTTCCACTCTCTCCCCATGGTTCCCAAGGGAGATACTCTAGCCAAGACCACTCCTAGGAAACATTGACTAGATCCTCTGGCTAAGGCTACTCCTTTTTTTATTCATTTTCTCCCCTTGGAGTGGATTTAGATGATTTTGATTAATTATTTCAAGGAATAGGCATCCCTTTAATTCCACCCTCACGAGGAAATTCCTCCCTTCTTCTCCATCTTCGGTAGGAGGCCACACATCATCCTATTTTCCACATCTTAGAAAGATATCACCACCACATACCCACCATTCTCCTCCTTGAGGAAATAATGCACAACATACGATGGAGGAAACTACTACAAACATACCTCTCATGGCTACTTGAATATTCCTGGCCTACCTAACTTGATCAATGACCCCATAGCTCATGACCTATCATCGACAAATATGCTCAATAAGATCCCCTCCAAAATCCCTAAGTTTGAGGGGAAATAAGAAGATGATCCCACCAACCATGTCATGTAGTTTCACTTATGATGTTACTTTAATAACATAGTACACAATTCAGTTAGTATTTTCCTCTTTCATCAAACCTTTACAATAAAAATTAAAAAATGGTATGTTAGTTTACCTACGGAAACCCATGCCACCTTTGGGACTATTGCCACTACATTTCTCACTTACTTCCAGATTCCCATATTCCATGTTCCTCAATATACTCACAATAGTTTGCTACAATACCTCTACCCACATAACAAACCACATCCACAAGCGGTGTAGATGAAATACATTATGAAATATTGACATCCAACCTTAGTTCCTATTTGATTCATTTATTAAATCTCTCCAACCTGTAATAGAAAAAGATGTGGAAACCTCTTTACCACAAAATAGGGAAGAGGCCATATTTATGGCCCAGCACTTTCATATTAATTAGAAACAATCAGGGTACATACACACTATCCTACCCAATGCCCCTCAACATAAATATTTGGATCCCCCCATGTAGGTTCATCACACTCAACGAACGTGATTATTGGGTCCATTTCCTAGTAGGAAAAGTCCCCCCTCAACCAAATTCTATGCAATCCACTATGTGTTAGTGGAGTATTCTATAGCTGAATATATATCCTACTCTCTTATTTCTATGGGGTGGGTGAATCCCAATCGACAGAAAACAAACCAATTATCACAATAATCCTAAGATCTTAAACCTTCTTTCATGGAGTTTGAGAAGGGAAGGAAGGGAGGAGAAAAACTTTTGTATCCTTGAAGTTTGATGGATTTTCTTGATGGATAATATTTCATCCCTTTGAATATACTTCACACCTAAAAATATCACCACAAAAATCATTCTGACTTTGATACCAAACTATCTTTAAGAAATATAGGTTAGAACTAATTGCCTACCAATTCTACATCAACATAAAACTTGAAGGAAAAAATTGAACGAGAATTGGGAATAAAACTGAATTGATTCATAATAGATGGACATGCATAAATACTTACAAACCTTTGAGGTTCCTTCCTTATCCATATCCAAGACCTACTCCTCTACCATCCATGCCTTTGATGCCCAAATCCTTCATAGTATAAAAGTGATTTTTAGCCCTCAATTTCTCCAGCATGCCTTTGCTCTGAATTTTTGTCTCCCCTAATTCACCTCATGTGCCTTCTTTATATATCATTTGGGTTTTTGCACCTAGTCACTTAACTATGAATGTGGGATAAATATTTTTGAATATTTTTTATTATTTTCTTCAAAAAACCCACTTTACCTAGTTTTTAGGCATCGAACTTGATTTTCAGTATTTCTAGGACAATTAATACCCATGTTATGCATTTTTTCCATTGTATGAGTTATAGGAACTAGGTTTTGGCCCTTCAATGGTCATGGAATTGGTATCTTTAGATCCACCTTTATATTTTAACATTTCTTCCTTTGTGGAAGAAACGGTCAAATGAGCGATTGAATCTCTCAATTGTTCCAAAAATATGATCTTCACGTTGTAGTAGAAATAGAAATATGTTTTCAGACTAACAGTCTCAAGGGTGTTAATTTTGTTGTTAACAGATGCCCCCTAGTGTGTGAGGTCTGAAGCTATGGTGAGGGATGAAATGAATTGATTTCATTGTGATGCTCTTGGATGACAAAGGTAGGATAGTAAAGGATTAAGATCTTGAGTGCAGGAGTTTGAAAATCACCTGCATGTCAAACAAGGAAATAACCCAAATATAAAAATATATTTCGGAGATGGGTATACCCATGATCAATAGTAAACAATCATGGCCACGAAAAATACACAGTGGATCAATGTCAAAAGAAAATATTAGAAAAATGTACACATGCACTTTGATGAGAGAAAAATATCCTGGACTTCATGGTATTCAAACAAATCAATGATAACTCGGGCAGTGCATTGATGAGTGATACAACTATTTTTACCAAGGTCTTCAAACAAATCAACAATAGTACAATTTTATATCATGTGAATAAATGAGTTGATGTTGAGAATAATTAAACACCATCCGATTACCAATAATTGATGTATATCATTAACATATGCGAGGAGGCCCACCGATAATGATGATGAAATCCAAGGTGCTTGAGTACAAACTGACAAATGTGAATATGTTTTCTGAAGTCGAACACTTGTATAATAAAACAATCATGGTTCATTTATGTATACCCACTGTCATTTGCAAGGAAACTTCCAACTAATGAATACAAGATCCAAGGTACTAACTAGGGTTCATAGATCCATTTCCTAGATGATGATTTGGATTCGATAGGTACAAATATGTTGATAGGACAGATCCGGTATGGGTGAATTTCCCAAATTGTGAATCATAACATATTTGATTGGAATCCATTAGAGGAAATTTGGGGCCTAAAATGGGCCTTATAATAAAATGTGCCAACAATCAATTTTGTGAGTTGGAATTCATTAACCAATAGAATTTCAATAAAATGAGTCAACCATAATGGTTGAATTGACATATTTGTCATAAAAGAAAACTACTTTTTATGTTCGTATTTTTGACATATCTCCCTATGTTTTTACTCAAATTTCAGGCAGGAGAGCTCGTTGGATGCTGAATTTAATTATGCATCCAACAAGTACCCACACTAAATACGTTTGATGGACCCCACTACCCCAAAAACAAGAAATTCCTGAAAAAACATGATGATGATGTCATCATCACGTTTTTTCAGGCATTTCTTGTTTTTGGGGTAGCGGGGTCCATAAAACATATGTAGTGTGGGTACTCATTGGATCTGAAATTAAATTCCACATCCAACGAGCTCTCCCTCTCAGAATTTGAGTAAAAACACGAGAAGATATGTCGAAAATACAAACAAAAAAAGTAGTTTTTTCATTCTTCCTCCAAAATCAATAACTATTATTTTATTATTTTAACTATTATTTTATCATTTTCCTTAGGAGGCCCATTTCAGACCTCAAATTTCCTCTAATGCTACAATGCTCTTTAAAATCTGATTTTTAGATGTTGTTTTATGTGACAAAAATATGGAAATTTCAGTGGTTGAGTAACAAATTCTTGAATTGTTCTAATCATTACCCCTCAAATAAAAAATTTCAAAAGGTCTCTTGTTCATTAGACACCTATTGTGGAAAATCAAGAGGTCATAACTTTACTTGATATCAAAAAAATCCTTTATGATGTTATATCTAGAATGCACGAAAAAAGTGTAATTCCATTTTCCATTGTGGCTGTTGTGAAAGTAAATATTTATAATGATCATAAATTAAAAGTTTAGTCATGTGCTTTGTGTAGTTTTGTCATAATATCATTTTATGTAATAAATTAATGATTAAGGATGTAACACATGCTTTAGCTTAAGTTATGTCATTAACTAAAAGTTATGAATTGGGCATTATGTAACTTACATAATGCATGTTTCTAGTTCACCCATGTATTATGCCATTACATCTTTGAATAAATTCATCCAAGTTATAAGTACCATGTCTCTATCTTTTCTCCATTTATTTTTTTCTATTGTAATTGAGTTAAACTTTGACAAAGATGCAAGAAATTGCAACTGATGTTGAGGATTCCAAGCTAAATATGATCTTTAGTATACATATCTCAACCCATGGATGGATTTGGATTATTGATCAATTTTTGTTGGGATGGATGCATATATTTATCTACTTTTTCGCTACAAAAAAACCCACTCATTGCCTACAACTTGGAATTTTGGAAAGGATTTAACGATTGATTCACAAGGATATAACAATGGATAAAGAACATTGAGTCCAAGGGGCTTAGTTATATTTTATCATAGGCGGTTTCAATCATTTCAAATAGGGAATAAATTTGTAGATCTTGTGATAGGAAGGAGAAAATGGGTCCTTATGTGAATTTTGAATCAAAGGATAAAATGTGAAAAATTTCAAGTAGTGTATCTTTTCAAGGGACAACAAACCTTAGAATTCTACTTCACCATCCCCCAATGGCATCCTTCCTCCTTGGTATTCCAATGTATACACACTTGTTATATGTGTCTCTTCACCTCTTCCCTAGCTGCAACGTTCATGGTTTCTATAACTAAGGATCCATACTTCATCTTTGATACAACATTTTGTAACACTTCATCATCTACTTTATCCAAATTTCCAACTACAATGGGATTATCTCCTATATGTGTAGAATTACACATGATTCCTATACTTGCAATAAAAGTATGAAAATATGCATTAGGGAAAATACTAGTTACCATAAATTCATCTTCTAGTGGTGATTCTTAGTCACTTCACCATATTTCAAATCAATATTTATAGTCAAAGTAGATGGGACATCAACAGAATTGATAAATTCCATTGAAAATTTTTTCACTAATGCCTCCTCCACTACCTTGCTTCACTACAAATTGAATATTTTTTTATGCATACAATTGCAAACCTATTCTCCATCCCTTCCTCCATTTTAGGAACACATGTATTGGACATCAGAACTTCTTGCAGGTTAACTACAATCTCTTATTTTTGAAAATATGTGTTTCTACACTTTCGTCAACATCATTACCATCAACTTATTTTTACATGCATTGAATAACATTCTCTTTAATTACCTCTACATCCACACAAGGGTATTATTATACTATTATTGTTGTTAAAAACAATGCACTTTCATCGTTCTTCCCTTTCTTATTTTCCCATATTGATTAGTATTCTTTGCACTCCATCTTTTTTCCTTTAATTATGTTATCTTACAACCTAAGTGTTTGTATTTATCCATACCTTATTAGATGAAATAATGTTTCCTTATGTACCCTCTTCTTTCTATTATACATCTTTGATTAATGTTCCATTTGCAACTCCTAGGGTTTCCTTCTCTCCCATTTATCACCAACTAATATTATGCAAAAATCATCATATCCATATCCACCATCCCTGTGGGGCCTTTTTCTCATTCTCGTTCTTGTTTTGGATCTAGGTGTATTTTCTTTCACAATGAAAATATAAAGTGGTTACATCATTGTGTTTGTGCTCTGTTTCCAAAAATTCAAGTTCTACTTATTTCATCCCTTGGCATGGGTGATAACTTGACCTTTGTTTCATATTCTATAGCTTATCCATTGGTTGAAATATCTTTTATCCTTACAAAAAAATATTGTTCTCCTCTACTTCAAAATATTCTTCAAACACTCCATAGTCTCACCATTTCCCTCTTCTTCACTTGCAATAACAATAACATTTCTTCTTTATTTCTATGTACCTACAAATTGACGACCATTAGACATATTAATTAAATTAAATGCTCTCATGTGCATGTCATATAGGTAGTCACCTCCTCATATGCACAAAACACGAGTTTAGTGTCGCCATAATCTTTTTCTTTAGAAATAATTTAAAGTCTCTTTGTTCTTCGTTTTCACTCATATCCACCACTAGGAGATCTTCTTTCACCTCCTCTATATAGAATGTTTCCTCAACCTTCTATGAGCTATCTATTCTCACTATAATTTTGTCTAATTTTTTCATGGCCCCATCTTTCTCAAGATGTTTGTTTTTCTCCTTCTCATCAGCCAAATTATTTGGCCCTTTCTTCTTACCATCTTCTTGGACTACTTCCAAGGTTCTAAATTGTCCACTACCCTTCTTAAATCCTCTAAGGTATCTTCCTCATGACATTATTATACTATTTCTCCCAATATTCCACTTGTTTATCTTCATATTTACACTTGTAATGTGCATCCTTCTCCCTTGAATTCATCACTCTCCCCAAGCTGATGGTTGAAGTTATCCTTAATTTCTACAAAATTTTATTTACCCAACCATATTATGATATCTAAACCCCCTCTTTATTTTCACATATGAAATATTCAAAAGTAGTTCTTAAATTTTAGATCTTCATGGGTGGATCTTAAAGTGTGAAAAATTTACCTATTTTGGATGAATTTTGTGTTTCAAATATTGAAATTGATAAGGATAAATCGTGAATCATAGCATATTTGATTGGCATCCTGCAATGCTCTTTAAAGTCTAATTTTTAGATGTTGTTTTATGTGACAAAAATATGGAACTTTCAATGGTTGAGTAACAAATTCTAGAATTGTTCTAATCATTACCCCTAAAATAAACCTTTTCAAAAGGGCTCTTGTTCATTAGACACCTATTGTGGAAAATGGAGAGGTCATAAATTTACTTGATATCAAAAAAATCCTTTATGTTGCTAGAGCTAGAATGTAAAAGGCGACAGAAAAAGGGTAATTCCCTTTTCCATTGTGGTTGTTGTGAAAGTAACTATTTACAAATATCATAAATTAAGAGTTTAGTCATGTGCTTTGTGTAATTTTGTCATAATATCATTTTATGTAATAAATTAATGATAAAGGATGTAACTCATGCTTTAACTTAAGTTATGTCATCAATTAAAAGTTTTGAATTGGGCATTGTGTAAATTACACAATTCATGCTTATAGTTCACCCATGTATTATGCCATTACAACTTTGAGTAAATTCATCCAAGTTACAAGTAACATGTCTCTCTTTTCTCCATGTATTATTTTTCATTGTATTTGTGTTAAACTTTGACAAAGATGCAAGAAATTGCAACTGATGTTGAGGATTACAAGATAAATTTGATCTTTAGTATACATATCTCAACCCATGGATTGATTTGTATCATTTCTCTATTTTTATTGGGATGGATACATTTATTGATCTACTTCTATTCTACAAAAAAACCCACTCGTTTCCTACAACTTGGATTTTGGAAAGGATTTAACCATTGATTCACATAGATATAACTATAGATATAGAACATGAATTCCAATGAGATTAGTTCTATTTTATCATAAGCGGTTTCAATCATTTCAAAGAGGGAGTAAGTTTGTAGAGCTTGTGACCGGAAGGAGAAAATGGGTTCTTATGTGAATTTTGAATCAAAGGATAGAAAGTGGAAATTTTCAAGTAGTGGATTTTTTTAGGGAACAACAAACCCTAGAATTCCACTTCACCATCCATCAATGGAGTCCTTCCTCCTTGGTATTCCAATTTATGTAAACTTATTCTATGTGCCTCTTCTCATGTTCCTTAGCTGCAACTTTCATGGTTTCTATAACCAAGGATGCATACTTCATCTTTTCTACAACATTTTCTACCACTTCATCATCTACTTCATCCAACTTTCTAACTAAACAAGGATTATATACTATATGTGTATGATTAAACATGATTCCTATCCTTGCAATAAAAGTATGACAACCTGTGTTAGGGAAAATAATAGTTACCATAAATTCTGTTGATGTATTTGTAACTTCGGAATGTATTCATTTGAAATCTTATGTATTGTACTCCGATGACACTATCGGAAGTATCAGCAATGTAATCAAATCATGTCATACCCCGATGTTCCTATCAGAAGATTCAATAATGTAAACAAGTCATGTAAGGTCATAGAGGGTAACCCTCCTTATTGTTCAAGGGTTAAAGTCCATGCAGTTGTGGGGCACTAGGGTTATTAGAATCTCCTAGAGAAGTTGGCCCTGGTGAGTTAATGTCCAGCCGGATATTAGTATAAATAAATAATGAGCCCCTCTACTTATCACACAATCACTCACACTCAGTTGTAGTGCATGAGTGAGAGAGAAGAAGATGGGATCAGAGAGAGAGAGAGACTACTGCTGTCGGGAGATCATCTTTGTATCTTTGGGTTTTACTTTTGGTGTTGATTCTATCTCTGAGGAAGTTGCGGGGTTTTCTCCTTTATGGTTTCCCCAAGGAAAATATTTGTGTCCATTGTCTCTTGTGATTAATTGTTGTGCTTGTTATTCTCTTAGTTAAGATATTAAGTTTATATTGCTCAAATGATAAAAAACTAACATGGTATCAGAGCTAACCTGAGAAGAAGACACTGTGTAGATGCTGAAGCTAGGGATTCCTACTTTCTCTCTCCATATATCATTAGCAAAAGGAGGATAGGATGAATCTCCTCTCTATTGTGCATCTTTGTGTCGAAGCAGAATCTGATTCTGAGCATTTTCAGTTTTTGACCCGACACTATTGCGGGAAATTAGGGATTTCCACATAAGTGGAATTTTTGAGTGAGCCCAGGCCTAGATTGATCTCCTCCCCAAAATAGAAGTTTAGAGATCGAGATAAAAGTTTTTGTTTAGGTATAACTCTGGGAAATTCAAACTCTAAATCTTCTCCTGAACCAGAAAACCAACTCTGCAGAAATTCAGCTCCAAATCTAGTTCCAACATCTTAACCTGGTAAGATCTAAATATTTTGCATTTCCATTTGAGGTTCTCTGTTAAGATGTCCCATCACACCAATATTGATGAATAGCTTGAGGGAGATGACAACTTCCAAGCCTAAAATTATAGAATCTCCCTGGTCCTGGAGGAAAATGAATTGGACTCCTACATAAGTGAAGAGGTTCCAGTTCCATAGGGAGATGAGGCTAAGGATTTACACAAAAATAAATTGGTCATGGCTAAGAGGATTATTACTAATTCAATCAAGGATCACCTCATACCTCAAGTGTCCTCCCTAAAGACACCTAAAGAAATATTTGATGCCCTGACTAAGCTATTTGAAGGGAAGAACATCAATTGGAAGATGACTCTGAGAAATCAATTGAATAATGTAAAGATCCAGAATGTAGAGACCATACAGTATTAATTTACAAGGGTCTCTCAGATCAAAGAACAACTTGAACCAGTAGATGAAGATGTAGAGAATGCAGAAATTGTGATGACCACCCTGAATGGTCTTCCTAGGGCATGGGACTCTTTCATTCAAGGAATTTGTGCCAGGAAGAAGCTAATCAAGTTTAGCAGACTATGGCTGGATTAATCACAAGAAGAAGCTCAAATAGTAGCTCAAGAAGAAAACATGAGAAATGAAGATCAAGCTCTCATAGTCCCCACCAAGAAAACCAGAAGGGCTCATCATCACTCCAAAGGTAAGAATTCACACCATAGAAGAGACCTATCTACTATCAGATGTTACACATGTGATGATAAAGGACACATATCCAAATACTGTTTTAAAAACAAAAGTGGCTCTCACAAGAAGAAGGGAAACAAGAAGAGACATCATGCTCACACTGCAGAAGATGATGAACCTCCCAAGAAGAGAGCCAAACAAGAAAGTGATGATTCTTCAAGTGATGAAGAATATGTTCTAATCTCTGCCCTCATGGGAACTGTCTCACATGGAAGCAATGATTGGCTTATATATAGTGGTGCTTCCAAACACATGACGGGAATTAAGGAATCCTTTGTGAAACTATATGAACATGAATCACCCCACAAGGTGAAACTTGGGGATGAATATCAGTATCTAATAAAAGGTACTGGTGAATCCTCCTACAAGCTAGACTCTGTAAAGTCTGTGAAAATGAAGGATGTCCTATTTGTACTAGGACTAAAGAAGAACCTTCTCTCCATCTCGACATTAGATGCAAAAGGCATGAGAGTTGCATTTTTAGATGGCCAAGTCTTCATGTGGCCAAAATGAAAGACTAATGACGATCTAGTAGTAATTGGAGAGAAAGAAGGAGTACTATACAAATTGAAGGGCCTACCAGAAAAAGCTTTGGTTCATGACTCAGTAGAACCAAATGAACTTTGGCATAGAAGGCTTGCACATGTGCACTATAGGGCACTACCAGTTGCAAGAAAAGATGTTGAAGGTCTTCCAGAAATTAAGGAAAAACATGAAGGTGTATGCAAAGGATGTCTGATGTGCAAAAGGAAAGAATATGAAGAAGACATTTCCAAGTAGCGAGAGCAAGGCAAAAGGAATCTTGGAAATCATACACTCTGATGTATGCAGTCCAATGTCATCCAGTTCTCTAAGCGGGTATGTATATTATATTTCTTTCATTGATGATTTTTCTAGAATGGCATGGATATACTTCATGAAGAACAAGGATGAATTATTTAGCAAGTTCAAAGAATTCAAAGCCTCGATTGAGAACCACACAGAGAAGGAGATCAAGATATTTCGATCAGATAATGGTGGAGAATTCACATCAAATGAATTCAAAGAATTATGTAGAGAATTAGGGATTAAGAGGGAGTTGACCACTCCATATAATCCACAATAGAATGGGGTTGTGGAAAGGAAGAACGGAACAATCATGGAAGCAGCAAGGGAAATTCTTCATGATCAAAACCTTCCTATGGGCAGAAGCTGCCAAGACAACTGTGTATATACAGAACCATAATCCACATAGAGTACTCGAGAGAAAGAAACCTGAAGAAGTGTTTCCCGGAAAGAAACCAGAAGTCAGTCATCTCACAATATTTGGCTATCCAGTGTATATACACATTCCAAAAGAAAATAGGACAAAATTAGATCCTTCAGGAAACAAGGGTATATTTGTGGGATACTCTGAAAACTTGAAGGCTTACAAAATATAATTCTTGAGATTCAAGAAGATCGACATCAACAGAGATGTAACATTTGATGAAGACTTGGCTTACATCAAATCCAGAAAAAGACCTGTTGAAGACTCTAAAGAATCAGAAGTACCCAGAATCCCTAATACAACAATGAACAAATCAACTCCAGAAGAAGATCGAGAAATGGAAGAACCTCAAGAACTAGTAGAGCTACCTCAAGAAAAGAATCCTCACAAGAGGAAACCTGCATGGGTACGACAGGCTATCCAAGGTGCAGAAAGATATGGGACACTAGAAGAAATGCATAGAGAAAGAAAGAGAACTAGGTCCTACTCTGGATATGTAGCCCTGTTATGTGACATTTTTTATAAAGAACCTTCCAACTATGAAGAAGAGGTAGAGAAGAAAGAATGGAAGGATGCTATGATCGAGGACTACCAGTTAAGCATGAAGAATAATGTTTGGGATGTTGTCCCAAGACCATAGGGGAAGTCTATTGTGGCTTCCAAGTGGATCTACAAGATCAAGCATGCTTCAGATGGTAGCATAGAAATATATAAAGAAATATTTGTGGCTCATGGATTCTCCCAGAAAGAAGGAATATATTATGAAGAGACTTTTGCAGCTGTAGCAAGATACACTTCCATCAGATCAGTACTTGCTCTGGCTGTAGTCATGAAATGGAAAGTACACCAGATGGATGTCAAGACTTATTTCTTGAATGGTGTAGTAGAATAAGAAGTGTATGTGGAGAAGCCACTCAGTTTTGAGACACATGACAAGGAGACTCATGTGTGCAAATTGAAGAAATCCTTGTGCAGTTTGAAATAGGCACCCAGGACATGGTATGGCAGAATTGACAGCTTCCTGACTAGTTTGGGCTTTACCAAGACCAAAGGAGATCCCAACCTTTACTACAAGGTTGAAGAAGGGTACCCAGTGATGCTCCTACTGTATGTAGATGACCTGTTCTTTAAAGGTGCATATGGATTGATTGCTGACATGAAGAGGAAGCTTGCTGCTAAGTTTGAGATGAAGGACCTAGGTATGATGCATTACTTTCTAGGCATGTCAGTGTGGCAGAATGAAGATGGAATATCATTAGGACAAGGGAATTATGCAGTAGAGATACTGAAGAGGTTTGGGATGATGGAATGCAAGGCCATGACAACACCTATGGCATCAAACCTGAATCTATTGAGTGATGCTTCATCCAATTCGGTTGATGCTATGATGTATCATTAGATGATTGGGTCCTTGATGTACCTGACGAATATGAGACCAGATATTTGCTTTTTTGTGAACACATTGAGCCAGTTCCTAAAAGACATGAGACCTATTCACCTGATTGTTGCAAATCATATTCTGAGGTACCTAAAGGGTACAGTTGATTATGGGCTCAAGTATGAGGTGAATAAGAAGATTAACCTAGAGGTTTATGTAGATTTGGATTGGGAAAGAAGTGCCATTGATAGGAAAAACACCTCGGGGTGTTGCTTCAATATGGGATCAGGTGTGATCTCTTGGTTTAGTAGGAAGCAATCCTATGTGGCACTGAGTACAGCCGAAGCAGAGTATGTTGTAACCTATTCATCTAGTTGTGAGGTAGTATGGCTAAGAAAGCTACTGTCTAATTTGTTTGATCTCCAATTAGATGTTACTTATATATATTGTGACAACCAAAGTTGTGTGAAATTTTTGGAGAACCCGATGTTCCATGACAAGTCGAAGCATATCGAGATCAAATATCACTATATCAGGGATATGGTGCAGAGAGGAGTAGTGAAGCTCCAGTATGTTTCCACGGACGAACAGATAGCTGATGTGTTGACCAAGCCATTAGCCAGAGTGAAGTTTGAGTACTTCAGAGAGAAGCTTGGTGTTCTCCAGATCAAGGTTCCTTCCAAGGGGAAGTGATGAGTCTATGAGCCCTTTTGTCATGGTGAGAGGATTGGTTCATTCCATGGTCATATGTAGGTGTTGTGCCCTTCTGACATGGTGAGAGGATTGGTTCCTTCCATGGTCAGATGTAGGTGTTGTGCCCTTCTGACATGGTGAGAGGATTGGTTCCTTCCATGGTCAGATGTAAGAGTTGTGTCTTTCTAACATGATGATAGGATTGGTTCCTTCCATGGTCAGATATATGTGATAATACCACATCCAGTATGAAAAAGGACTGGCTCTGTGATGACACATCTAGTATGAAAAAGGACTGGCTCTATGTAGATGCCACATCTAGTATGAAAAAGGACTGGCTCTGTGATGAGACATCCAGTATGAAAAAGGACTGGCTATGTGTATATGCCACATCCAGTATGAAAAATTATTGGTTCTATGATGACACATCCAGTATGAAAAAGGACTAGCTCGATGTAGATGCCAGATCCAGTATGAAAAAGGAATGGCTCTATGATGACACATCCAGTATGAAAAAGGACTGGCTCTGTGTTGGTGCCACATCCATCATGAAAAAGGGCTTGCTCTGTGATGATACATCCAAAATGAAAAAGGGTTGGCTCTGTAGAGGACTACATCCAGTATGAAAAAGGACTGGCTCTGTATATGTGCATCTAACATGAAAAAGGGTCGGCTCTGTCGATGAATACCTACATGGAGGCTAGGCCTACACCCAACATGAAAAAGGGTTGGCTTTGTAGAACTTCCTGTGATGAGTAGAATTGAGAGATAGAACCATTTGTTTAAGATAGCAGAAGCAGTAATGATGATGATGATCCAGACTTGATGATCTAGTGATCCATACTTGATGATGATCCAGAAGATCTAGAATTGATGATCTAGTGATCCAAACTTTATGATGATCCAGATGATCCAGACTTGATGATGATCCAGTGATGATGATCCAACCTTGATGATCCAAACTTCAAGATGTCTTGAAGATGACTTGAATATGACTTGAAGATTAAGATGACTTGAAGATGATCCAGACTTGATCTAGTGAATAAGACTTGTGCTGATGAATTATGTCGAGAGAATACCTTCCTAGTTAAGAGGGAGTGTTGATGTATTTGTAACTTCAGAATGTATTCATTTGAATATCATATGCATTGTACTCTGATGATCCTATAATGTAATCAAGTCATTTCATACCCCAATGTTCCTATCAGGAGATTCAATAATATAAACAAGTCATGTAAAGTCATAGAGAGTAACCCTCCTTATTTTTCAAGGGTTAAAGTCCCCGCAGTTGTGGGGCACTAGGGTTATTAGACTCTCCTAGAAAATTCATCCCTGGTGAGTTAATGTCAAGTCGGGAATTAGTATAAATAGAGAGTGAGACTCTCTATTTATCACACAATCACTCACACTCATTTGTAGCACATGAGTGAGAGAGAAGAAGTTGGGATCAGAGAGAGAAAGAGAGTACTACTCTCAGGAGATCATCTTTGTATCTTTGGGTTTTACTTTTGGTGCTAATTCTATCTCTGAGGAAGTTGCGGGGTTTTCTCCTTTATGGTTTCCCTGAGGAAAATATTTGTATCCATTGTCTCTTGTGATTGATTGTTGTGCTTGTTATTCTCTCAGTTAAGATCTTAAGTTTATATTTCTCAAATGATAAAAATCTAACAAATTCATATTATAGTGGTGTTTCCTTGGTCACTCCATTATATTTCAACTCAATATTTATGGTCAAAGTAAATGGTACATTAAAGGAATTGATAAATTACATTGGAACCTTTCACTCTTACCTCCTCCACTATCATGGTTGGATACAAATACAAGCGTTTTTACATGCATACAATTCCAAACTTATTCTCCATACCTTCCTCCATTTTAGGAACCCGTGTATTGAATATCAAAACTTCGTGCAGGTTAACTAAAATCTCTTTTTTTGTACACAAGTGTTGCTACACTTTCGTCCAAATCATCACCATCACCTTATTTTGACATGCAGTGAATTCCATGCTCTTTTTAAACCTCAACATCAACCAAAGGGGTTATATTATACTACTATTGTTGTTAAAAACAGTGCACTTTCATCATTTTTTCCTTTCTTATTTTCTCGTATTGATTTGTAGTCTTGGAAATCCATCTTTGTTCCTTTCCTTATGTTCACATACAAATAAATTTAAGATACTCACTCTGAAATAAATTAAAACAATGGGAGGGTATGTACAAAAGCATTGCATCCTCCTACTCAAGGAAACTAAACAAAAATAAAATTTGTATAGGAATATGAATCCAACCCTTAGGCATATTTAATAAACATAAATTATTTAGCTAACAACCTCATACTTATCTCTTCATCTGTTATTGAAACTATTTAAACAAAGATCTAACCTCTATTTCAAAAACACATCTTCACCAAATTTTTCGAAGAACAAATAAAATTCAATCCTCAAGTAGTTCCATACACCAATGAGTGAGGAGAGTACCAAATATCTCAATCAACCAACAACAATATTCTATAATGAAACTTACCCTATGAAATTGTTTCATACTCAAAATGAACAAACTCCCAACAAGATCTGGTAAAAGAATGTCCCATAAGATATTCTTCATTGTTTCTATCCTAAGATACAAGGGGAAATGCCCATTTGAGATAACACATTTTACCAATCATTCCTTAGAAGGAAGGTCATGGTAAACCATTATCCATGTATTCAGAAAGAGGTTATATCAAACCTAAATCAACCACGTGCTATGCAATCTTGTGATCCACTATTTATGTATATCAACAAATACCCATCATCAATTAAGAATAGTATTGATATCATTCCACTAATGAAGAAGAGAGTACAACCTCCAAGAATTGTATTGGACTAAGAAATTCGTAAAGATCCCCTCCCAATAACATCAAAATGGTCCAAGCATGTCTACATTAATTTTGAATAGATCCTCTTGGGGATAAGACTAGTAATTTTCATAAGAATAATAATAATTTATATAAGACAAAGTACTAACCTCAATTTCAAAAACATGTTTACAACAAATTTTCCAAAAAAC
>LPNX010589492.1:135939-156895 GCA_001517045.1 Pseudotsuga menziesii | reverse complement strand
ATATATATATATATATATATATATATATATATATATATATATATATATCACCTAACAACACTACTCTATAATGAAAACACCCCTACAAAATGGTTTCTCAAAATGAGCATACTCCCAACAAGACCTGGAAAAAGAACATCCCAAAAGAGATGCTTCATTATTTCTAGCCTAAGGTACTAGGGGAAATCTCCATCTGAGTAGCACATTTTACCAAGTATTCCTTGGAAGGAAGGATTTGGTAAATAATTATCCATGTAATCACTTGGAGGTTGTATCTAGCCTAAATCAACCACATAGTATGCAATCTAGTGATCCACTATCTCTTTGCATCGATAGACAACCATCATCAAATAAGAGTAGTATTGAGCTCATGCCACTAATGAAGAAGAGAGTAATGAATAAGAGAGTACAATCTCCAAGAATTGCATTGGACCAAGAAAGGCCTCAATATCCACACCCAATCACAACAAAAGGAGGCATGCATGTATAAAATAATTTTAAATAGGCCCTCTTGTGGGATAAGAGTAGTAATTTGCATTATAATATATCGATCTCTGAAGGATAGGAAAAACTCACAAGAAATGAATTTTTGGTCCTTCCATGAGAGAGTACTAGTATCCCAAAAATACCTAAAATATAAAAAAATCCTCTTATAACTAAAACACTACACCTAAAAAAAGGAATGCACGTAACATATCGATAGGGGAGAATCAATAGCAGCGCTAGAGAGATATGATAAGACTCCATTTAATAATGGATTTTTGAATTCAATTATTGGATCAATGAAAATATTAATTAACAATTATCCAATGCTATATCTCGAATTTCCTCAATGATTTGAGATATGGGGAGAAGAGATGAAAACACCTCTTGTAGCGTGTCATTTGGGGAAGCCTTCTGGAGAATCCATTTGCTTATTTTTCTTCAATGTTGTATTCTATTCATGCTCTCGATGGTACCTAGAAATTCATCCAAAATATTCTTTCTCCATTTTACTAACAACAAATATCATGATATTCAAATCAAATTAGAGTTAACACTCTATCAATTATTAAATGGAAGCATTTGGGGGATAATTGAATGCTTTCATATTACTTCAAAAAAATAACACAATATTACAACCTTATCAATGAGATGACCCCTATTCCTTTGTTCTAGGTTCCCTCCTCCACTTCACAAGACTTTGATCACCAATATTTCTAAGCAAAAGAGTTAGTCACTGTTCCTTCATAATAACTATTCTCTTTGATCCTTCATCCCTAATATTTACCTTAAATATGTTTTATATAGATTTAGGATATGGGTGATGAGAGTGAACTTTTCAATCTCATATTGGAATCCTAACTTAATCTCCTCAATTGTCCTATTTTCCATAGTTTGGGATTTTGTATGAGAAATGGAACAATCATTGCACAAAACACATATGCTATGTATGTTCCTTCCACTTCAAGTTTGTGGAGACTCAATCTTTGATTTTGTTAGAAAATTCAATCACTAAAGATGTCTCTTTTGGGATATATGGGTATTCATTCACACCTTTCATTTACTATCAGTTATATTAAGAGATTATGTATATTTTAATGCCTAATGTTTGTATTCATGTTGTAGGAAAACATTAGATCATGATGTTGTCCTACACTATTGAGGGTGTTAAATTGAGTGTTAATAGATACCACCTAATATGTGAGGTCTAAAGAAAGAATGAGGTCTAAAAGGAATTCTATATACTCTTTAGTGATCAAAGATGAAAGGATAAAGAGGATAACCATGAACGAAGGAGTTTGAAGGAAACTATAAGAAAAAAAAGTCAATGTCCCAAGTTTATAATATATTCTTGAAGTAGGTATACCAATGTAAAAAAGCATGGACACAAACAATACATAGTGGATCCACTTCAAAAGTACCTAAAAATGTAAACGTTCACTATTATAAGTATGATATATCTAGGTTTTCATGATACTTTAATATGGAAGTATAATCTTGCACAACTTGGGAAGCGCATCAATGAGTGATACAACTATTTTTACTAAGGACTTTGATCCACACTGATGATAGCATGAGTTTATATCATGTGAATGAAGGAGCTAATATCAAGCATATTAAATCACCATATTATTACTGTCCATTGATGTATAACGTTAACAAATGTGATTAGTCCCATCGATAATGGAATCGAAGGTACTGAGTACAATCTAGCAAATGTGAATAGATGTTATAATGTCAAACAGTTGTAGAATAAAAAAATTGAGGGTCATTGATGTATACCCACTCTCATTTGGAAGGGAACTTGCTACTAATGGATGCAAGAGCCAAGATACTCTAGGTTTCATAGTTCCACTTCTTAGATGATGATATGGCGTTGATAGGAAGATATCCTTTATAGGGATGGAATCAATGCATTCCACATTAATGGGAATAAAACCAAAGTCAATAGTTTTATATTATTTGGTAGAGATAAGGGATCCAACACTCTATACAAACACCATGAAGGAGGATATGACTGGTCCGAAATACTTGAGCAATGACAGAAATTGTTTTCAATTCCCTTGAACATGTGACACAATTCATAGTGACACTTGGAAACATGAGACTTAAGTAACCAACCTTTATGAAATACATCAGTGAAAGATGCATTAATGACATATCCATAGTTGATGGTAACCCATCAGTGGAGTTATGTTAAAAAATTTGGTACAATTACCTCAGGAAAATGTAAATAATTTACTCATAACTGATGCTAAAATATGTTCTATGTTCAAGGTTGACAAGTACTGACTATTGCCACTCTTTCTAGGGTGGAATATGAATTGATTCAATGGTCCCATTTTTTAGCTTTTTGTATTTCTTAATTTTTAATTCCTTTTTAATTTATAAGAATGAAAAGGAATAATGAATGCTATAATACAATGGAGGAGATGAATG
The DNA here is from genome assembly GCA_001517045.1 of Pseudotsuga menziesii. Lineage (NCBI taxonomy): Eukaryota > Viridiplantae > Streptophyta > Pinopsida > Pinales > Pinaceae > Pseudotsuga > Pseudotsuga menziesii. The sequence continues at coordinate 153,973 of LPNX010589492.1, read as the reverse complement.
TCTCAAGGGAGTGTTCCAACATTCCAAGAGCATAGGTCATGCCAAGGAAAATATAAAATTACAATATGGGATTATCTAGTTATGTACACTCTTGTGGATGTTACCTCCATGGGTTGGTTGGGGCCATTTAAAAAACAACGATTTATAGGAATCGTGTAGAAAAATGCGACTACAAGGGAAAATAAACAACATAATCATTAAATAACAAAGAAGTAGGAAAAACTGTTTAAGCAGATAATTTAACACATGTTTATGTAAACTAAAAACATTAGGGATCATGTTAGGAAATTGTCATAAATGAAGAAGAGAGAAATATGTGGTGTCAAACTACAAGTCATGATGGTAGTAATAGAGATTCTAGGACAATGAGAAAAACTCACCATGGGAACCAAAATGCAAATAGGGTGCTAACTATAGTGTCCCATTTTCAATATAATATTTTGTTGGAATGATGGAAAATACAGATATGATGGGTTGACGCACCAATTTCCAACATTTTTGACCCTAGGGAAAATTTGGGTTACCAAAGGTTCAAATGCATAATAATAGAGGGATAACCTAAACCTATATGCAATATTCAAAATACACCCGATAAGATCGAGGAACATGTAAAGAATGCTCCAATACTTGTGTATAACTAAACCAAGTCACACCTTCCCATTGAGCCCACAAAATATGTCCTTAGGTGGGTGTAACCAAATGTTCATAACTTTGATGATAGATTAATATGATGATAAAATTCCATCCAAGAAGTCATGTGAGCTAGGGGATATCACAACCCAAATGGGAAAAGTAACCATATCATATTACTCCTCTAAGGGAAGAGTTTGATCTAAATCTACCTAATCCATTTGAATATATTGGTATGAAACTTATACAACAAATAAGGGAAATTTATTCTCCATGGTACCACATTCTACATAATTGGGAATTACTTTGTCATCATTTTCCACAATTAAGAATTTCGTCGAGAATGCTTGCAATAAAGGTGAGTAATCTACTAGAATGGGTTTGGGAAAAACTAATAATGGGAAGCAAGCCTCCAATGTTATGGTAAATATTAGAGAATATTGTGGGATGGGTATTGGTGGCGGGATCATAAAATTTCACATGAGGAAAGCATTTTTTAACAATCCTACCCTAATTTATTGAACCAACTTTAGTGCATCTTTGATGAAAGGAACATCCTATTTGATAATAGTTTTAGGATTATAATAATATAATGGTTTGATCGTAACAATATTTCCATGGTGATGTAACCGAGTCACTAGGAACTCTCAAGATACTATATTCATCATAACATGTATCCAATTAAGTCCCAATAGAAAATTGTAATATATGGGCATGTCTACTACCTCAACACCAACTTTAACTGTTTTAGGTAACCAACTTTAACGCTTTTAATGTGTCTCATTATTTTCACTAGTATTCAATAGATTTTTATGTCTTTTCTTATCTTTCATGTTTTAGACAAGTTAGTGTAAATCCACTTTTGTACACAAGAAAGGACCTAAATACTCCAACCTCCCAAAGTAGTCTCTTCACATTACACTTCGTGTGATCTTGGTGAATTAGAAAAGGGGGATAAGTGTGAAATACCACCATTACATAGTTTTATTTCATTATTATTTTGTTTGAAAGCACCATTATCATCTTTTAGAGTTGAAGTTAAATATACATTTTAATTTTACTTTAAGAAATTTAGGTAGTTTCAACAATCAATTTTCTTACATCACATGTGTTTGCATCACTAACACACACTAATGGATCTAAAGTCTCTTCCAATCCACTTATGCTCTTCACCTCCCATTACTTGTGATCTTGGTGAATCAGAAAGGAAGAGAATTGTGAAATACCTCCCTCACAATCCTTAATCAATATTGTACCCTTAAAATAAACACTTATAACATATCCAAGCAACTAAAATCCTCCATAGGAGGTCACAAAACAATATTTTAGTTAGGTAGGACTGATTGGGATAAGCATCCAAAAAAATCCACCAATCTAGTTTTATTAAGTGTTTTGAACATACCATTGTTGACTTATAGGGTGTTATCAAATCCTGCTATCAGCATGTGTCAAAAGACAACCCAAATAAGAAGGCACGGTTCCGAAGAATATGAAATCCAAGGTATAAATGCCCTTCTCCCTCCTAAAATTCACTCATCTTTTTGTAGGGGGTGACACTATACCTCTTAGGCCGAACCACTTATCCACACTTGACATGGGTATCTTATTGGCCAAACTTAGGATATTGTTGAGGAGAATTTGTGAGTGAAATTGATATATATTTCCATTGGGAAGTGGTTTCATCTCTCAGAACATAGCACCATCATCAATATAACTGACTCTTTGTAACCTTCATTGGTCAATCATTGTATGTATCGCATTATCACCTATGGTTTATATTTTAGAAGGCCATGACATTTGAGAGGAAGGATGTTAGGTATTTAGGAAATTTACATTTATTTTCCTTCTAAATATAAGCTCACATAGATAGTAATTAAAAAGAATCTAATGTGGGACAATCTACACTAAACGACATAACACATATCACTCACTTTGCACCATTTTGCATTTGTTGTGTTTGGCATACTTTTTCATTTGTTCTATTGTGTTAATTCCTAGCATCACTCTCATTTTTCACACAAGACTTCCAGCATTGAAGAACAAAAACTGCTAAGGAAGTCCCATATACTTTAAGGCCTTTCCCCTCTATCTAGGGGTGTGTTAGTTCCTAGAGGTGAACTAGGTTGAAATAGAACACTCCCAGGCATGACAAGGCTCAAATTTTAACAATATTAGAGACATATAATTAATGAGAATGGAATTTGATTCATTCTATTAATGTCATAGCTATTTAACACGTTCATGAACAAAACTGTAGGTGTAAAGATGGATGGCAGAGGACTTCCATGAAATATGGAAAAACAAATACGAAAATGGAATGAAGAGGAATGGTGAAAACAAATCTTGAAAATTAGGCAGCATTGACAGGTGAATTTCCTAAAGAAATACAGGTTGTGAACGTACTAACCTGTATTAGATAGAATTCAATAATTATTTACATATGAGAGGGTTAACATGAGATATTTATGATTCTTAACCAGTAATACTTTTCATGAGTGAAATATAGAAAAAAAAATATCCATATGCAAGGAAACAACAAGATGTATAAAATATTATGACATAATCAAATGAACTTTGAACTTCTAAGATAACATCTACCATTTAATTCTAAACAGAGTATCAACGCTCCTTAATCTAAATCAAATAATATTGCACACATTGTATTTATTTTCTCATGAATCATATCATATAGAAAATATAAATACAAAATATAAACATGGAAGAAACTCTATGCAACCTTTCATTTCATTAATCTATAACAATGTCTTTACAAAGCAAAATTGTGCACCCAACTCGACATATTCATAAAGAAAACTTCTAGTTCTAAAATTTCCAGCCTTTAGCTCTTGGTTCATTTTATATTATATAGGCCTCAGGGGTGACTAAAATTAGTTTGTTTTTATTTGACTCATAACAAAAAAGTAATAGTTTTTCACTATTTACCTTTTTAAATTGAAATATTATTTTTTTACACAAAATTGTGTTTCAATTTTTTTTCTACCCTCACCTATTTTATTTCCCTGAACTGGCGATTGTTTCCCATGCATGGTTTTCCAAAGTGGAACTAGTGAGAATCCTGTAGGTATGCCAATATTTATCATTCTTTGGAACTATTTTGAGTATGATAGGCTTCTAGGATGAAATGTACTTCCAAGTGGCATGAATTACTGTGGAGAAGTGTCTCTAGTGTATTTTTGTGTCACAGGAGACGTTTGTTCAACATTTTGTTATTGAGATGATGAACTAGATGATTTTTTTGCAGACTATGGTTGTTGAGAAGATTATCCAAGGGATTTGTTTGTAAATTGTGATTGAGGATGGAGATCTCTCTTATGATATCTTCTAACCAGCTTCGAATCCTTTCCCATTGGGATGCTATGATTTATTATATTTTCTAGAGCCATTTTAGCTTCAAAATGTCTTTCCTATGTCAAAGGTCCTATTTCTTTGAAAATTGTTTTGATTATTATCCAAATCTGAAAAGTAGGATTCAATGTTTCGACATATTGGTATCAACTTATTACTCCTTCTATCACTTCTTCATGTTCTCCATTTTTATTTTTCCTTAACCTATTTTGGAATTCATCTTTTGAATATATCTCTATGTTCCCATCCCATAATAAAGGTAATACCCACTTGGTTAGTCCATTGAACAGGGTTTTGAATGATGCAATGTCATCTACTATATTGTTTTTCATCACTCTGTATAAATATGCTTCAAATAATTTTCTTAGCAATTTTAATTACCCAAGTTCTGTTGGTTAATTACAAATGTGCAAACTCTTTGTTGCTCCTGCTATTTAGATAATCAATCGTTTCTCTGTCCTAGTCGAGTTTGTCTCCCAATGTAATTTCCACTCAATGCTTCATCTCTTTCATTTTTTATTTATATGTCTCCATTTTAGTAGTCATCAAATCTAGAAAGTCCCATTTCTCATTAAATGGCTACGTTATTATGTCCCACAATTCCTAAATTGTTCTTCTTAATGGATCCTATCCTTGTTCATCCATCTATAATGATGTCACCTGACCATGGATAATTTTAGGGGCTATATATATCCCATGGGATATATAAGGGGGTTACAAAAATTTAGTGGGTTATTTTCTTATATGGAAAGGGTTTTTCAACTAAAATATGTTCGCCCAATATTAGTTAGAGAAAAAGAAATCCAAAATGAATAGCCTCCCATATATCAATGAGGAAAATGAAAAAAAACTATTTCCCCCTATCAAAATCTCCCTCCAATCTATCTTTCGCTCCCAATTTCTAGATCAGTTCTAGCGAAATCATTCATTCACCCCCAATTTTTAGTAATGGAGTATTCCAAAGGTTATTTCACCCTCCCTTTTACTTGTAATTTAGGGATATTGTTGCATTCGACTGAATTTTTATTCAATTTCATGTGATACCTTATTTGAGCCCTCTATTTCTAGTTGTGAGTGACCCAATACTGCTTGTGAAATGTATAAATAAATCCATCCTCTCCTCATTCATGAATTGGTTCATTTCAGGGTCTAGGAGTCAAGAGAGTTGAGATATGGTATATGCTCTTCTATTGCACTACCTTAGTAATCTGCATATCAAAAGGTGAGTCTTCCTACCAAAAGATTCACCAAGATGTTACAAGGTTTTATAACTTGATGAAATATTCACCAAGTTTTTACAGTATTTTATAATTCAGTGAAATATTCACCACGATTTTACAAATTATTAAAATTTAGTGAAATATTCTTCAATATTTTGCAAGATTCTATAATAGAATGAAAGATTAGCCAAAACATTATATATACATATTATATTATTAATAAAATAGCCCTGATTTTTTTCTATATATTAAGAAGATTCACACATTTATTATACATATAAATTTTGGGCTTATTCTTAAAATTATCCCTACACCTGAATTTTTGAATCATTGACTTCGCTTTTAACATCAGAGATGTCATCATCTCCCTTGTTGACATCATTTTCCAGTTGTACAATCCTATCATTTTTTTCGAGTGATGTCATCTTACAGACCTTTGATATTATTCTATACATCTTCCTCAATTGTTATTGGTTCACCTGGATTTTCATCCTCTTCCATGGAATCTAGGTTCGCTAATTGCTTGGCAGGTGACTGATTTGCAATTACTTGGTCCATTTGTTCTACCCCAGTTTGATGTTGGGCTTGTCCTGTCTCCTATGATGTAATTGTTGATAATGGGGTATTCTGTGAACTAACAACACTCTGGATTTTTAGAGTTGCTAATTGTACTAACAACTCACTGATTTTTTCCACTTCTCTTATGCCAAGCCTTTGTATTTCACCATGGTGTCTAACAAATACTCATTTTACCTTTCAACCTGTTGGATCTTGATTATTTGATCTAGGTGCACAATAGGTATCTTGAGATTCTTCTTCATATTTTCAATTGCATTATCCTTTGTTGCAATCAAATATTTAAATTGTAACCCATCATCTCGACTAGAACTCAAGGAAAATATTTTCTCTTCTAACTCCTTTATTATAGCTTCCTTAGCTCTAGTTGTCCATTTTTATTCCTTCACTGGGTCCCCTACCTTGTTGAGTGCTTCTTTCAGCCTTCTTTATATTTTGGTAGCTTTTACTACCTCAACACATATCATTTCACTGGATTTCTTGAAGTCGACTTTATCTAAGATGCCAAACTGACTCAAGTTTGTAATGTGTTCTTCATCTCTATAATCACTCAAACTGGTTGGTATTGGCACCATGGGGTCAATTATTTCATACTTAAACTATTATCAATAATATCTACCACTGATAACAACCTTTTTTGAGAAGGAATAACTTGTTTCCTATCCTTATTGATCGATTGCACACTGTTGTAATCTCACAGATCACATAAGGTTACCAATAATACATACTAAAACATATATGAATATAAAGCAGAGACAAGAGACAAGAACAGGTAATATAAACAGATTATATTATTCCAATGAGTTCATACAAGGTAGAGAACTCAACTGAGGTCTCGTTTGGCTCAACAGCCTAATATATACAATTTACAAACAGTTACAAAATAACTACATGTCAGTTAGGTGAACTGACACGACTTTTAGTTAGCCAACCTAATCTTCTGGTTTAGTCGATCGACCGACTTAGTCGGTTGATCGACTATGTTGGTCTTCATTCTTGTTGACTTGTGTCGACTTGATCCTTCTACATCTCCCCCATGAACAAAATGTTTCTTCATCCCAAAGAAACAGGGAGGTACAAAAATATGTGTTTGTCAGACCCATCCAAAATGCTATTGTGGCGGACTGTGCAGACGAATGGTCGGTCTTTTTTGGACACAAACCTCAACAATGGCTGGAGCTGTGATGGCGAGGTTATGTTGAAAGTCTGTCCAGCTCTGTAAACCTTTCTGGATGTCGATAGTTAATGTAGTTAAGCTTGACAGGACTGACATCTTTTCCGAAAGGGGGACTTCCGCGATCTTCTCCATGTTGGGGCCCAGGAACTGGTTCTACTCTTCTGTTGTGTCGATGAGTCTTTTCATCTGTGGGAAGATGATGTCGAATTTCTCTAGATTGGGAAGGGCTTGTTGTACCCATTGATGTGCTTCTCGTTCCAGCTTCTGCAGTTTGTTAGTTTCCAGCACTATCTATTCTTCGAGTGTCTGCCTAAGTGCTGCCTCTGTCATCTTCCTGCTCTCCAAAGCTTGAATGCCTTGATGAGTCTGGCATGTATGCTGATATACCTGCCCATAGTGAGTAGGCCAGTCCCTTAAGACTTCTTCGGTGATGATAGATTCCTCCATATGGTCTTGTAGCACTTTGTATGCCTCTGAGAAAGCAGTGTGTTGTGCCAGTAGTAGTCGGGTGGTCTCTTCCTTCTGTTCTTCCTTAGTTTCTTGGAGATGTGCCTGGATGGTCGACACCATGCTCTTGAAGAGCTGATATGCTCTTTCCAATGGTCTATCTGTGTCAACTTCGATAGGGCCTGGTATGACAGATTGAGCTAATGTCTTGCATTTGCTGAGAAAATCGACCTGTTCTATATCTTTATTTATTAGTTCCTTTGTTTTTCTGTCAGCCCTTGTCTTTGCTTCTTTGGCCAGGGTCTTGAGGAGTTGGCAAACCTCTGTGTAGGTCAAGGAGCTTGCATCCCTTAAGCTGATTCGTAGGCTGGAAGTTTTTGCATGATGCTCTTTCTTCTTCTTGTGATTTTTTGGCTCAGTCTCCTGGGTACCTGCAACAGTTGAGGGGGGGACTTGGGTTTGTGGGATGGAAGTGGATGGTTTTTCTATCTGGGGAGGTGCTATGGTCGCTTTCGGCTGTGAGGATGTAGTCGGTTGAGATAGTTCTGCTTGTAGATCAGGTGGTGGCAGAGGTGGTGTTGGAGTGGGGGAATGGTCAGGGGTAATAGGTTTGGTGAAAGTACGTTGTGGACTTCCGTCGGGGGATATGTCTGCTTCCGGTGGTCAGGTGGTGGGTGGGTCAATGTGTTCCATGGTAGACTGTGTTTCTCCAATCACGTCGCCTTCTTGGTTAGTTTGTCATGTGAAGGTCGACGTCATGTGTGCATAGACCGTGGGGTGGGTACTGCTACTTGCATAGAGAGGAGCCCTTGTGTGAATTTTCTGAGCCGACTGGAATAGCTCAGGCAGCGTCTCAAAGAAAGATTTGAGCTCGGTGTCCTTGTCGAACTTTTCTTTCACTGACTCCGATATCGCTCTTTTGTATAAGTTGACGGGGTTGACCGATTTTTGTGCCGGTGCTTGCTCCTCGACTATGGGTGTCGATGATGGGGGTGGAGGGGTCGACACAAGATCAACGACGTCTTCGGGCGTCGTCGTTGTTTTGGCCTTCGTTGGTCGACCTTCAGGGGCTCCTTCTTCAAGAAACCATTGGAACTCAGTCTCCACTGGTACTTTGTTTGTGGCTGCATCCTCTATTATGTTAAGTGCCGTAGCTACTAGCTCTTCTTCATCATCAAACGAATCAGCAATGATAAGCTTGCACTTACCTTTGCCTTGTTGAAATTTTTGTGCTCTAAGTTTCCTTTTGGCGGAGGCTATCTCAGTGGATAATTTCTGAATGATGCCTTTTGATAAAGCATACTCAGGGTTGTTAGGCTTGACTTCACCCATCGGTACCCGAGTTGGGGTGACGCTTGCTGGAGCCAGAGGGGTTGCTTGTTGCTGTGGTTGTGGCTGCGATTCTGTCGGCTGTGGGTCGTCTTGCTTTGCAGTCGGAGGCTTGATAGTTATTTGTACCCGACGAGTGGGCTCGACCGGTATGTCCTCTGACACAAAGGTACTAATGTAGAGGTTGAGCTCGTAGTCCTCCTCTTTCTCCTGGTCGGTGAGTGGCTCCTCTATTGAGAATTCGACCTATTTGGCTGCCTCAGGAACTGGTATTCTTGTCTTTGCTTGTCGAGTCAATTCCCGGAAGATTTGATCGACAGTCGGGTATTAATCAAGGGCGTTGGCTTTGGGGTTCTCACCCTGCATATACTAGACCGACGTATGGTCGAGCTCCAATTGGATGTGAGAGTTCACAGGTAGATTTCGTCGGATGTTCTGAGGAACCCTCCATCTAGTCGTGTGAACCTTTAATTGTTGGAACCGGTTTTCCAGAAACACTTTCCCCTATCATAGCTCATGTGGAGTTCCTTTCTGGGAGAAGGGTTTAAACCTGTTCATGTCGAAATTTGTCGGTTCCCGGAAGACTGGACTTCCTTCTGGACAGATGTGATACATGACAATCCAAAGGATGAGGGAGGGGAACTTGATGAGTCCTCCCGTCTCTTGGCATCGTTCGCAGACAGTTTTGATCATGTCGGTGACATAATCTCCCCATCTATATATTCGACCGTCGGTTGCAATTGTGTCGACGGCCTCCAGCATTTCCAATTTGAGATTGCTACTTCGACTTGATAAGGTAAGTGTGATGGCGATGATTTTGGCCACAATATGTGGCGTTCGAGTTGCAATCTGCCTGATCATCAACCCTTTGGAATTTTTCCTGGACGACGATCCCGTAAGCTCTTGGACCAACCCTTCCTTAATTCCGATTGGTACAGGGTTCCCTTGGTTAGACAGGCCGGTGAGCTTAGAGATGACATCTCCGGTAATGTCTATCAGCTGGTCGAAGTAGAACCGACCGTTGTGGTATCGACTGATGATGAATTTTACGGCAGCTTATTTTGTCCCACCAAAGCTTGCCATTAGGGGTGCATTGGCATAGTTAAAGATGGTGCTCCGTCGGACTTTTTCAGCCGCTTGGATCATCTTCTTGTGGAAGAAGGCCCACTCTTGGATCTCGGCCCAGATTTTCTGCCATGGGCCCTCCTGCACTTTGGAGTTTTTGATATTCTTTAATCTGCGGATCAAGGGTGTATCCTCAGCCTATAGCTCTTTTGCCTTGGTCGCTGCTCTGGTCTGTTTGGTGGCCATTATGTCTTTTTGGTCGGGGTTACTATAGGTTTCTGGGTTTTTAGTCGACTGAATGTGCGAGTGCTTTGTATGTAAAGGGTGTGGTGAATGAACCTTCGACGGTCCCGTATTTATAGGCGATGGTGTGATTGTGTGTGGGAATGGATGTATTAATGGCAGACTTGACGTTCCAGCTGCAATACACGAGTGTGGAGTAATGGTGAATTGCTTTTGGTGCTCAAGGTCATAAATGCGTGATGGGACTTTCGAGGTCGTCGGCCGATGTCAGTGCTGAGACTGGTCGACCAGATTGGTTGATGAAGATGGTCGAAGATGATGATGTCGGTGGTCGAAGTAGTGATTTCCTGTCATGGTGTTGTGTGGGGTGTATTACGTTGTTTATTTTTTTGAATTTTTAGCTTTTTATGGTTTTTGGTGGTCGGTTACGGTCGTTATATGATTTTATTTTTTTATTTTATTTTTTTTTCAATTTTTGTAACGTTTTAATCGGGCTCCATTAACGAGTTTCCGAAATACTAGGCCCTGCAATGTTTTTAGTTGGACTGCACCATTGGAGTGTATCTCTTCGACAACGTACGAGCCCATCCATTATGTGTGGAGTTTCTTGGGTTTTCTTTTGACTCGACTATTATAAAGTAAGGCAAGGTCCCCAATCGACAAGTTTTTTTTTTTGATGTTGCGGTCATGCCATGCTTTCTATTGTTGCTTGTGAATTTCTTGGTGTTGTATAGCCATGAGTCTGTGTTCTTCCAGCTTGCTGAGTTGAAATAGTCGGTCCTTTCTTGCATGTTCGACATCGACGTGTAGTAGTTGTGCAATAATAGGTTTCTGCTGTCGGAAATGTAGGGGGACAACTGCTTCTTGTTCGTACACTAGTCGAAATGGGGTTTGGTCAGTCGACCATTTATAGGCTATCCTGTATGCCCATAAGACCACAGGGATTTTTTCGTCCCAGTTGTCCTTGTCGGTACTGCATATTTTGGTTAACCCTTTTGTTAATGTTTTATTGAAAGCTTCAATCGCACCATTCGACTGAGGATGGTATGTTGTACTTCGTCGGTGTTCGATGTGGAATTGGTCGGTCAAGTGTTTGATAGTTTTGTTAATAAAATGTGTTCCTTGGTCATTGATCAGTGTTAGTGGGCATCCAAATCTAGTGATGATGTTTTCGTAGATAAACTTAGTGGCTACCTCACTTGAACATGTATCGACAGGTTCAGCTTCTGCCCATTTAGTGACATATTCTACTGCAGTGATAATATATCTTGCACCTGACCTTTTGGCTAGGATAGCAAATGGTCCTATCAAGTCTATAGCCCAGATTTCAAATGTGAGACTAGGGTTTACTGATATCAGGGGAATTTCTGTGCTCGGTAGGGGTCGACCAAGTTGTTGACATCTGTCACATCGGCTGACAAAACTTTTGCAATCTCTGTGGAGTGTCGGCCACCATAATCTTGACTGTCGAATTTTCTTGGTAGTTGTGTCTGCTTGGAAATGTCCTCCTACAGGTCCATAGTGTGCTTCATACATGATTTGGTCTCGCTCATTTTTGAGTACACATCTTCGAAGGATGTCGTCTAAACCCATTTTGTATAGAAATCTGTTGATGAGGCTGTAGGGTGCAGCTTTCATAGCTAGGATTTGTTTTTTCATAGTATTCATACCTTCTGGTGCCTGGCCGGTTTCTAAGAACTGAGCAATTTCTTCTAGTTCTTCTGGCACTGCTTCTATGCGAAATAAATGGGCATCTGGTAAGTCGTCGTCGACTCTGATCGGTTCCTCCCCCATGTTTATGTGAGATAGATGGTCGGGCCCAACATTTAGTTTTCCTGGTCGGACAACGACTTCAAAACTAAATGGTCGGTATAAAATGTGAAGGGATTTGCCAAGAGGTAATGTCGATACTTTTGGAGGGCAAAGACCATACCTAGGGCTTCCCTTTCAGTGGTCGAATAGTTTCTTTCAACCTTATTTAGTTTTCGACTGCTGTAAAATATAGGGTAATCCATCCCATCATCCCCTGGTTGAGTTAGGATTTCTTCGATTGCTATTCCTGATGCATCAATATGCACATGAAAATTGGTCAGTTTGTATGTTGTTACATCCCTTGATTTGTCGATGGGCTTGGGAGGGTTGATTTTCGGTTGGTTGGATAAATTGTTTGATTTGCTGTGCTGTCTGAGCCATATTTTCATTTTGAGGTATGAATTTGAAGTCTTTAATAAAATTTTCCTTGATTTCATGCCATAAGAAGGTTTCACCTCTAGCTTCCTCCATCTTATACCATTTATTGGGTAAGTCGGCTAGGGTTGAAGGGAACAAATGTGGCCAGGCTCTCTCATCTTTATATCCAAGTCTCCTCCACTCCGTTTCACAATTTTTGATATGTTGTTCTGGGTTTTGACCTTGGGTAAAGGTAGGGATCTGGGCTTGCTAGGCTAACTTCTTTCCACCAAACCTCTCGACAAAGTAAGTCGAAGCAGTTGTCCAGGTCTGTAGTTTTGACTGATGGGTATACCACCATCTAGCTGCTTGACCTGTAAATGTTTCAACTAAGATTTGGAGTCGGCCATGTTCTCTAATATTTTTAGATACCTGTTCGATGTGCATGACTGGGGATTCCCTCTCCTTATACCTAGGTAGTTGTGTAGTGTTTAAGTTGGTTGGTTGTAAGGTAGGGCGTTTCCTGGCTTTCTTTTCAAATATTTTGGGGATAATTGATACTATGAAGCACTGTCGGGTGGGTTTTTTCTATACTTTTTGTATAGACCAGCACCCTCTTGCTTGTGTTTCGTAATTTTTTATCTCCCAGTCATATAATTTAGCATCTGAGTTATAACCAATTGAGTCTTGGTTACCTAAGTTAAGTTCTCGATAGATGTTTGGTTTTGTATAGTCTGTATTGTTGTGGATATGGTAAAGTTATTTGACATCGACTTCCTCATCAATCGGTTCAGTCCAAGGCTCTCCTTGGGATGGATGAATGGGTACAATGACCTTTTGACCATTTCCTTTTAACTTGATTCGTTCCTTGTCTAAGGAGATGGATGCTTTCATCTTTCGTCCCCAAGGTCGACCGACTAGCGCTGGGAAGGAGCTAGATCCTTCTTTTGGGTCAATAATTTCAAAATCAACCTTAGTCGAGATTCCTTTTATGGTTGTGTCGAGATATTTCCAAACCCCAATGGGTTCAATGAGGCCTTGGTCGACGAGTTTTAGATAAATGCCTGACTCGTAGAGTCGAGGTCTGCCCATATTTTCCCATGTATCCTGGGTCATGATATTTACTTGGGACCCAAAGTCAAGCACTACTTGTCGGACATGGTAACCTTCAAATTCTAGGTCGACAAGTGGGTCGACATCATTTTTGTCTTTTTGGTTCAAGCTGCAGATGTTCTTAGTTTGTTTTCCAAGGTTGGTACTTTTTATTTCATGCAGTAAGTCAATGAACTGAGCTACGGATTTGTGTGTTTGAGCGAGTTGGATAAATTGTTGTATTGTGTTAGGTTGATTGTTAACGATGTCCTCTTGTCATGCAATGTCGTGAAATATGTGGGTTGCTGTTGGGGCGCGCACCTTACCGGTTCCAAATTTTGGTAACTCCGTGGTTTTTGTGGAAGTTGTAAGTGGAGTTACGACTCAAAACAGTCTTAGGGGTGTCGGGGTTGAGTAAAAACCTTCTTTTGTAATAAACCCATGGTTTAAGTCCAGGTTTTAGGGTTTGGGGTGTCCATGGTTTAAGCCCATGGTTTTGTAATAAGTGCACTATAAATAAGCACTCTTGTAAAGAAGTCAATTGAGGCTTTTGATGTAAGATGAATTGATGCGAAGCTAAGGCTTGTTTGCATGGACGACCTCTGCAGCTATGTGTGCAGAGGGTTTTGGGTGATTAAGGAAATCTGTAGCTGTGTGCGCGGCTTTGAGGACTTGAAGGGATCTGCAACTGGGTGCGCAGATCAGAACTGTGGTTTTTGTAAAGAGTTGAATAAAACACAGTTCTGTGGATGTAACCCCTAAACTAGGGGTGAACCATGTTATATCGTGTGTTGTGGTTTTTGTTGTGTTGTTGTTATGTTCTTTTATGCATTGATAAATATATAACTGATAAGTAATATCACTACTAAATACTAACTTCACTGGAATTCCCAGTAAAGGGTTAAGAAAGGAACTCTTTGTTTATCTAACCATGAAGCTAAATAAGTAACTATTAAAGCTCTACATTTTATGATTATAATTGTTAGAAGCTAAAGGTACAGTAATATCCCTCTTCTGCTTGCAGAAACCTGATTCTGCGGCACCCCATAGTTGTTTCGGGTGAGACTGCAACATGTTCACAGGTTGTTGCCAAAAGGGCCAACACTGTGGGTCTTTTGTTGGTGTGAAGTTAATGGTATAAAGCCCGGGTCTACCCTATAGCCCAACAAATTGGTTCCATTGCTGGTTGAACTCATTATCTACTCAAGAGGGGTTTACGTCGTACCTCGAGGGTTATGTTTTGGTGACCCTCAGTGAAAGAAATCGGTGATTGGATTGAAGAGACTTATCTGAACTTTGCTGTACAAGAGAACAAAGATACGCGTCATAGTGCAAATGACTTTTTACAAAGGTATGTTTTTTCTAATGTGTATGAAATTTTCTTTAGTAGTATCCACATAGAGTTGCACCAGTGGTTATCCAGGTTAACAGAGAAAAGGACGAACTTCCAAGAACGTCAGTTTCCTGATTGGACCCCCGCAAGAATTAATATACTGAAAAGGGTGGACAACAAGATATCCCACGCTATTGATTTATGGGCAACGCGAACCCTTAAAGCATTTGTGACGGAGTTCGCCATTGACACAAGTATGTCCTTCAGCGAAGCTGAACGACAGTTCTTCAAAGGACCAAGGGGTAAGTACTTGAATTCATTTAGTTTGAGAATTAAAATGCTATTGGCTGAAAAAGGTATATTGCTCATTGAATCATACTGTTATATTTAGCACTACTAACTTATGTTTGCAAGTGAAAGTACCTTCGACAAGAAAAGTGGTTTGCTGCGAAGTGGCAAAAGGTACAAGAGAAATTTTGAGTCCTATACCCTAGGTCAGAATACCGATTCTAACCCCATAAGTCCAGCAGTCTCAGAGCCTGAAGAAACCCCTTCTATTGAAAACCCTCCGGTAACCCCACCACAAAGACCTATTATCCCTGAGAACCCGTCGCAGTATGAAAGTAAACCTAGCTCAAGTATTCCTGTCGCAGGTCAGTCTACCCCAGTAAGTTTCCCCTCGCCTACTACAAGTCCCCGTTCCTCCCCCCCTAGACCCACGATGGCCCATATGAATGACGAAATTAAGCTCCCTGTTTTCAAAGGAACTAGATCAGAGGATCCAGAACAGTTCTGGTTTTTATGCGTAGCAGTGTGGACTACTAAGAACATTACGGATCAAGATACAAAAAGAGCACAACTGGTTACTTATTTTAGAGACCGCGCTCTGACCTGGTTCATGAAGTTTTCCATCACTCAGAACCATGTCTTGGCAGATATAAAAGCAGCAATGATAAAGGAATTTAAGAATCCTAAATCAGAGTCACAGTGTATCACTGAACTAAAGGAAATCCAGCAGAGGTGAGGAGAATCAGTGTGGGACTTTGATCAGAGGTTCAAAGTTCTGCTAGATCAAGTCAGTTTCACTATTGGACCAGCGCAGCATAAGGAATGGTTCATCGTAGCTCTGTTACCGCACATCAGGACTCCACTCATGCAACAGAACGTTGCGGATCAGCAAGAGGCCTTGGAAATCACTATGAAGCTTGAAACAACCCCGGTCGAAGATCATTCTAGTATTGCTCAAATACAAGCGCAGTTGGCAGGGATGGCTCTGGAGCTTCGCGAGATGAAAAAAGGGAAAGCTAGTCGCAAAGAGGTTTGGTGTACATGATGTCGGACAGAAGGTCATGACAAGGAACAGTGTCCTGCGGTAATAAATTTCCTGAATTCTGGTGCACCACACCCGTTCAACCCTAGTGTTCTATATTGTGAGATCTGTAGGACAACTGGCTAGCATCGACCTGAAGACTGCTATCTTCTACAGAGGTATGTGCAAGTCCCTAAGAACCCTTATTGTAAGTTCTATAAATCAGTGGGACACAACGAAGATGAGTGTCGCAGCTTTGACCTCATGAGAGAACGAACTTACGATGCTTATCGGGTACAAAATGATGGCCAAGGAAATGATGGATATGGTTACTGCGGTAGTACATTAGGTCACGGAGATTTTGGAGGTCGTGGTCGTGGTGGTATGGCTGGCAGAGGTCAAGTCCAGGTTGTGTGCTATAACTGTAACCAGGCAGGACATCTCGCTAGAGACTGTCGGAACCCAACTACGACATGTTGATATTGCAGAGTTGTCGACCACGTGATTGAGCAATGCCCGCAGCTAATAGCGAAGATTCAAGAAAGAAATAGTGCCCCTACTTAGAATATTCAGCTGATTGCTATGGAGAAACGACCTGTCCCAACCATTAATGTTGTTACCAGGAGTGGAGCTACGACGGAAGTGCAGAACAAGGAGAAACAGCCTGCCGAGGCTTGGGTTCGGAATGCCCAAGAAAAAATCCCTGCATTTGATGTCGAAAGAGAAAAAGAGACATTTATGGAAGCCAAGCGAGACTTTGTTGACCCCAACACATCAGTAGTACCTGCGCAACAACCTCAGTAGCATTCGCAGCCACAAGAAGCTTCGAGAGATAAAGTAAGTACATTGTCCTCCTTTTTACAGAGTTGTATGAAGCTCTTGAGAAATCATAATTCTTTAAATGAGTTGCAAAAAGTTATTGCTTCTTGCGAACCTCAGCGAAGTTCTGGTAAGGAAAAAACTGTTCATAGAGTCAGAAGAACTGGTAGGGAAATGAGATTGAATGCTCAGATAGGAGAATATGACATGACTGATGTCATCCTGGACCTAGGATCAGAAGTAAATGTCTTAAATAAGCAGACATGGGAAAAAATGGGAAAACCTACTCTGGAATGGTCCCCTATACAGTTGAGATTAGCCAATCAGCAGAAGATTGAGCCCCTAGGAAGATTCCCTAGTGTATCAGTAGATATTGATGGAGTCAGAACCTTAGCAGACTTTGAGGTAATTGAAATAATTGATGACAGCAACCCCTATCCAACACTACTAGGCATTGAATGGGAAATAGATAATGATGCAATAATTAACCTGAAGAAGAGATATATGACTTTCGAAGGGAAAGGATTGAGAGTCATAGTCCCATTGGATCCTTCTCAAGGAGAGAGATACACAGATCCAATAAGAGATGAAGACCAGGATGTTTTGGACCACATCTACAATATCACAGCGAAGGAAGAAGATTATGTTGATCCTACTACCGAAGGTATCATGGATTGGCAATGTGACAGCTCCTGCATGACAGATTCAGATGATGGCCTAGAGAATTGGCAGAATAGACTGTATGAGCTAGATGGCCATCGATGTGCAAGAATTACCAAGTCTCTCAGATGGCTTGGCTCATAGACAAGAAACTTACCTGTTTTTGATGGTTCGACAGACCCAGAAGAGTTTATTGTGCAATTCTCAGAGCAGGTACCAGACTCATAGAAAATGGAGACTCTGGATTCAGCATTCAGAGCCACAGTAGCCAGATGGTGGAATGGTCACAAAAAGTACATTCATAGTTGGGAAGCGTGCCAGAAGTCCCTTTGCCTAAGATTCAGGGACCAACCTCAGGAGGCGTGAAGCATGTTTAATGGTGAGACTAGTCCTCAGGGACATTTGGAGCAATGCTACGAGGCATGGAAGCATGTACCTTGTGAAGAATGGGTACATAGGTTTGTGCACACCTTGGAACCTATAGCAAAGAACTGGTATGCGAAGGTCGAGCTTCGCCATGGTACCGTAAGTTGGGATTGTCTTGTTGATAGCTTTGTGCTGACATTTTCTATTAATGAGGTTTCTCCTACTTTGGGCGC
>LPNX010589492.1:73692-135879 GCA_001517045.1 Pseudotsuga menziesii | reverse complement strand
TTTGATGATCAAGAAATAGCAGAATACCAACCTGATTGGAAGGCACAAGAAGCCAATGCAGTAGAATGTTATAACCTCGCAATTGACGAGGATGACGATCCGTGCAACATTAACGTTCCTGAGTCAGAAGAATACTACGAAGTACATGGACCAGCAGTTGAGGCACTTGAAGTGACTCAACCCCTGAAGACACAGACCGTAAACATTGGGTCAAAAGAAAACCCTAAGTATGCTACCATTGGAGATTATTGGGATGACGAAATGGTAAGCAAGGTGACCCAACTTCTCCATGAATATCAGGATCTATTTTCGACGAAGTTCTCAGAGATGAAGGTATCCTTGGTGATATAGGAATGATAAAGATCCCTTTGAAACCTGATGCGAAGCCTGTGAAACAGAGCCCTTATAGGCTGAACCCTAAGTATAAGGAAAAAGTCTGAATGGAGCTGGATAAGATGCTTGCTGTAGGAATCATTGAGCTTGTTGAAGAGTCTGAGTGGGTCAGTCCTATGGTGGTGCAAGAAAACAAGAATAAGGGAGAAATCAGAATGTGTGTTGATCTGAGGAAGCTGAATGATGCCTATTTGCATGATCCTTTCCCCACTCCCTTTATAGATGAAGTTTTAGACAATGTTGGAGGTCAAGAAGTGTACTCTTTTACTGATGGATTTTCAGGTTAGCATCAGATTAGAATTGCTCTAGAAGATCGACATAAGACAACCTTCGCTACAGAAATGGGATCCTTCCAGTATACAGTTATGCCCTTTGGATTGAAGAATGCACCTACCATGTTTTCTAGAGTAGTCATCTCTGCTTTTAAGGAATTCATACATAAATTCTTATAAGTTTATTTTGATGATTGGACTATCTTCGGGTTATTAAAAGACCACATAGCTAGTTTAAGACTTATGCTGGACAAATGTAGACAACATCAGATTTCCTTGAACTTAAAAAAGTGTATCTTCTGTGCCCCTTTTGGAATTCTGCTAGGTCACATTGTATGTAAGCAAGGATTGATGATGGATCTTGCAAAGATAGCCATTATTGTGAGCCTGCCACCTCTGAAGTCTGTTAAACAACTGTGCACTACACTTGGTCATACTGGTTATTACAGGAAATTCATTAAAGGATATGCTTAGATAACAACCCCTATGGAAAATCAGTTGAAGAAAGATATTAGGTTTGAATGGACACCTGAGTGTCAAGCAAGCTTGGATATTTTGAAGGAAAAGATGGTAACTGCCCCTCTCTTAGTATTCCCTGATTGGAATAAGGAGTTTCATGTGCATGTCGATGCATCCTCCATTGCTCCGGGAATAGTATTGGTTGAGTCAGGTGAAGGTAATATCGATCACCCTATTTCTTTTGCAAGTAGAAAACTGTCCACAGCAAAAAAAAATTATACTACTACAGAACGAGAAGGTTAACTATGGTTTATGCATTACAGAAGTTTCGACATTATTTGTTAGGATCTCATTTTAAGATGTTCACTAATCACTCTGCTTTGAAGTATTTGGTTAACAATCCTGTGCTAGGTGGAAGGATATGCAGATGGTTGATTCTATTTCAGGAATATGAATTTGAGATCATAGTCAAACCTGGAAGACTGAACCTAGGTCCTGACCACTTGTCGAGGCTCGAGTCAGGAGAAGACCCCATTAGTTTGGATGAAGGTCTTCCTGATGCCCAGTTGTTTGCCATCCAGATGGTTGATGATTATTTCCAGGATATTGTTCAGTATTTGTCTACAGGTTTTACACCCGCTGAAATGACAATGCAGCAGAAGAAACAGCTGGTGGTTAGAGCAGCCGACTTTACCTTAATAGCAGGACAACTATATAAGATGGGACCAGATGAAATACTACGCAAATGCATCCTGGAGCATGAAAAGCCATTAATTTTGGCTGAGGCACACTTTGGCATAGCAGTAGGTCATTACGCAGGAAAAGCTACAAAATAGAAGATTCTGACAGCCGGATTGTGGTGGCCCACAATTCATAGGGATGCAAGAGAATATTGCCACAGCTGCGACATTTGTCAGAGGACAAGAAAACCATCCAGGAGGGATGAGATGCCTCTAGTTCCGTAGGTAACTTTACAACCCTTTGATAAATCAGCTATTGATTTGGTTGGACCTATCAATCCCCCTGCAAAGAAATCCGGAGCAAGATACATTATTACAGCAACTTACTACCTTACTCGTTGGGCCGAAGCTCAACCAGTCAAGACCTGTACTGCTGCTACAGCCACGAAGTTTATCTTTGATAACATCTTGTCAAGATTTGGGTGTCCTAGAATTCTTATGAGCGATCAAGGATCACATTTCTTAAATAAGACTATTGAAGTATTGACTGAAGAATTTCAAGTATATCATCAGAAGAGTACTACCTATCATCCTCAAGCAAATGCAACTGTCGAAGCCTTTAACAAGATCCTTGAGCATGCTCTGACAAAGGTTTGCAATGCTAACAGAAATGATTGGGACCTTAGAATTCCAGCAGTACTATGGGCTTATAGAACCACCTGCAAGAAGTAGACAGGCCATACACCTTTTAGGTTGGTTTATGGACAAGAAGCAGTCATTCCCATGGAGTACATTGTCCCTAGCCTTAGAATATCTGCTTTTACAGAGATGGATGACCCAGATATGATGAAAGAAAGGCTGGCAAAGATACTAGAACTTGAAGAGGACAAATTCATTGCAGGGTTCCAGCAGCAAGTACAGAAAGCTAGAGAAAAAGCATGGCATGATAGACACATTAAGAAGAAGCAGTTTCAGAATGGTGATCTTGTTCTTTTATATGACAGTAAATTCATGAAATTCCCAGGGAAGTTCAAGACACATTGGAAAGGACTATACATAGTGCAGAGAGTTACTGATGGTGGCGCAGTCCAGTTAGCTAAATTGAATGGAGAAATTTTACATTCCATGGTGAATGGAAGTAGGTTAAAGAAGTACAAAGACAAATCGGGACCCCTTAATCAGGAGTAACAGCATGAAGGACAGTCTAAGTACCAAGAACAGTTGGAATTGGGTACTACACTATAATGAAGCTGTTCTCAAAGCTACGAAGTGTTGAATACTGTCAAATTCTGAAGGTTGAAGTTTGGTTGTTGTATAGGTCAGGATGGGTCGAAGGTGAATATTATGTCGAGGGTACTCATTGAGGCGAACCTGAAGTTAGTGGTTGTGTCGAAGAAGAAAAGTGTGTTGCAGCCTAAAACGTGACTGACGAGAAAAACTCGACTTCGCGGAGTCGGCATGTGAACGGCCTATCATGATGAGATTTTGGGAAAATATAGCGTTGTGTGGACCAGATTTACCGCCGTTCCATCAGATTTGGCATCATTAATGCACCATCATGACAGATTTTGTTGCGAGACTCTATAAGAAGCTACATCGGCCTCTGACTCCTGCGCTGTGCACTTCTTTGAGTTTACAGTTAGCACCATGTCGAATGATCGCGAAGTCCAGGAATTATTACCAGAGTTCAAGGAGAGAGGTTTGTAGAACCTTATGAGCAATCCTCCTTGCAAGGAGGCGTCTCTAGCACCAAAGCAGCCAATGCAGATATGATCAACCAAAAATAAATTTAAGGCAGAAGTTCACTCTAAGTGGAACGAAGAAAGTCACAACCCCTCAGGAAAGACTCAGGAGGATCCCGAAGAATGGAGGGATGCTATTTGTCTTATGCAAAAATTGCAGTGGCATGCAAACACAGAGGCACTGCCTTTTAAGGACCCAAAGTTGTAGATGGTCAAATGTTCGATCGGACATGAACGGGAGGTAGTTCGAAGCATGGGGTCGCTGATAAAAGGTCCAATGACCCCCATGACCACCATAAATATGACAAAGGCAGACAACAACATAAGAGATGGATGTATTCTACTAAGGATGAAAGGATGAAGGATCAAGCAAGCCGCGGCCTAGTAACAGTCAGCCGTAGCAAGCCATTTTCTGTCTTCACCAATAAGATTCTCCCACCTGAAAAAGAGCAGAGTGTCCCGGGACGGGACACTGGTGAGTCTTAGGGGCCTGTTGGGGCGCACACCTTAACGGTCCCTAATTTTGGTAACTCCATGGTTTTTGTGGAATTTGTAAGCGGAGTTACGACTCAAAATAGTCTTAGGGGTGTCGGGGTTGAGTAAAAACCTTCTTTTTGTAATAAATCCATGGTTTCAGTCTAGGGTTTAGGGTTCGGGGTGCCCATGGTTTAAGCCCATGGTTTTGTAATAAGTGCACTATAAATAAGCACTCTTGTAAAGAAGTCAGTTTAGGATTTTGATGTAAGATGAATTGATGCAAAGCTAAGGCTCGTTTGTAAGAAGGTTAAGTCCCAGCAGTGTGCATGGACGACCTCTGCAGCTATGTGCGCAGGGGGTTTTGGGTGGTTAAGGAAATCTGTAGCTGTGTGCGTAGAGGCCTGCAGCTGTGTGCATGGCTTTGAGGACTTGAAGGGATCTGTAGTTGGGTGCGTAGATTAGAACTGTGGTTTTTGTAAAGAGTTGAATAAAACACAGTTCTGTGGACGTAACCCCTAAACTGGGGGTGAACCACGTTATATCATGTGTTGTGGTTTTTGTTGTGTTGTTGTTATGTTCTTTTATGCATTGATAAATATATAACTGATAAGTAAGATCATTGCTAAATACTAACTTCACTGGAATTCCCAGTAAAGGGTTAAGCAAGGCACTATTTGTTTATCTAACCGCGAAGCTAAATAAGTAACTATTAAAGCTCTGCATTTTATGATTATAATTGTTAGAAGCTAAATGTACAGTAATATCCCTCTTCTGCTTGCAGAAACCTGATTCTGCGGCACCCCATAGCTGCTTCGGGTGAGACTACAACCTGTTCGCAGGATGTTGCCGAAAGGGCCAACACTGTGGGTCTTTTGTTGGTGCGAAGTTAATGGTATAAAGCCTGGGTCTTCCCTATAGCCCAACAGTTGCTTCTTGATATGTGTGTTTTTCCTTCATAGGGTCAGGATAAGCATTTGTGTTTTTAATCTTACTGATTTGAGGGTTATCAGGCCCTGTTTTTGTGCCTTGTCGAGTGACAATGTGTAAATTTTTAGTAGTTATTACATCATGCTTCTATACACAAGACAAGACATTAACATTTTTCTTCGTATTGATTTTCTCTAACATAGTAGGACAATCCTCTAATGAGTGATCACCTACTCCACAGTGTGTACAGAATTTAAGATCAGTTCTGTCCTTGTATGGACAGTCTGCGTATAGGTGACCTTCTTTGTAGCATGTGAAGCACTAGGTGGGTCGACCCGATTGTATGTCGTGATTCCCAGGGAATTGACCTCTTCCTTTGTAACCTTGGCATCAATTGTTGTACTAGCGCTCATATCGTCGGCCATTGTATCTTTGTCCGTTCTGATTGTTTGCTGGATTGATTTGCTCATTGTTTTGCACTACTGCATTCGTTTGGTAGACCGCTTGATAGTTTTGTCGGTTCTTCAGGTTTAACTAACAGTCGTCGGTGTTATGAATTTTGGTCTCACGGATGGCGCACCAGGAATCCTTTCCGTTCTTCATGTTAAACGGACAATCTTTTGTAGAGTGATCGCCGTGTTCCTGGAAAATGTCACAAAATGATTTAGTTTGTACAAAGTGGATGTCTTGTCGGCTATATTCTTGTCAACAGTTATCTTTCGAGTGATCGACCGTCGAGAATTTGGTACACCAGATCTCCTGATTCTTGAGGGTTAGTTCCTTCAAATACTTCTGCACGTTCTTGAGTTGTTCCTCTAATCTATGGTCCGTGGGGTAAGCAGGTATGTCTTCGTCCATCTCTACCTGAAGAGCTTTTGTGAGCATGTCTTCATATGTTTTAAACGTCTCCAGACTGATGTGTCGGCGTACTTTCTGCGATAATCCTGCAAGGAACCATTGAATTAGTAACTATTCATCAATAACATAATCCAATTGGCTCAGTAAATATTTCCATCGCTTGTCGTAGTTGCGAACTGTCTCCCCTGGATTTTATGAAGTAGTTTTGAGCTTCTTCGCAGCTAGGTGCTTAGCATCTGGTGTTTTAAAAAATGACAGGAATTGCACCTTAATCTCGCTTTCGTTGCTCTGGGTTTCCTTTCTGAAAAGGTCATGTACCATGTCAAGGCCCTTTTCCTTAAGGCGCCTGCGACTGTGCCATTTTTCGGTCTTCATTTGTAACCTGGTTGGCTTCCCAGGTCGACTCATAGACGAACCAATGTCATCTGGGGTCTTTGTCTCCCTCATAAAGAGGAATGTGAGCTGATCCGTGACCCATGTCTAAATCACTTTCACTACTCTCAGAAGTTGGCGGCGGTGGAGGTGGGGGTGGTGGTGAAAGTGGTGGGGTTATTGATGTATTTTTTCCTGTGGAATTCTGGTCGACAAAACTTGTGCTCCCGTCGATCGTCGAATCTTCGTCGACTTATAGTCGGTTAATGTCAACTTCTACTGTCGATGGTCCATTGCAACTTTGTGTTTGCAGGTCTGATTGTTTGATTTCTTCCAAAGCTGTAATTGGTGGGGGGGGGCGGGTGCTCCTTCATGTGTCAGTAAGAGAAAGTAGATACTGTGGAGGGAGGGTGCCACTTGAAACATCACCCTGTTTCCTTCCAGTGGTCGACGTATAATAAGGTTTCGACCAGTGTATGTTTCGTCACCTAGTCGGTTCCATATACTGAAGTCACCAGCTCATAGTTGGAGGTCGTCTTCGACAATAGTCTGTATTCTAGTATGCGGATTCAATGGGGAAAGGGTCGTTCCTTCACTGGGAGCTCTTAGTTGGAGAGCTTCTAGCTGCTCTATCCACACTTCTTCCTCCATAGGGGATGCTTCTTGCTCCATGCCTTCTTCATGTCGGTCATGACCCGACTCTGGCAGATTCTCTTCCTTGTCGTTCTCCCTAGGGTGTTGTCCTCTGTGCAGCTCTAAGGCTCTTTCACGTCTTGCTTCCCTTCTCTAGTATCTTTCGTCCCTTTCGATCTTCTAGATGTCTGACATGCTTTCATACAATACTTATTCTCTTGAGGTCCTCTCCTCCCGACTTCTCATTACTGGTGACTACTATCTGGTTTAGGTCGACTAGGATCCACTATACTCTATCTCCGACACATGACTAGCTACCCCCCCATAGCCTACCCGACGCTTTTAGAAAGCCCGGATAGTTCTGTCTATTTGCTTAGGAAGTATTCCCACTCCCTTTCTGCAATGAATTTCTCCCACTTCCTCTGCTTCTCCGCCCAGTTAGTGTTTAATGGTTGTTCGCACAGTGGTGGACAAGGTTCGACAATGTGTCCTGCTCCCTTCTCGATCAAGAATTTGAACAACAAGGTCAGTAGGGAACACAAAAATTGTTCGATGAAATCTGTGTAAAATTTATCTTTGACAGTTTCCACTGAAGTTCTGTCTTCAACTACTTGTTCCTCACAGAATTCGTCGGCGATTTTCTCAAACGACTCCAACAAATTTTTTCGGCCTCCTCGGATCAGTTTTTCCAGCAACTGTTGTACTTTAGTTTCATCTGGCTTTCTCATCCAGAAGTTGCTTCAAGATTTGGGGCACTGATTCGACGAAATTTTCATGCGTCTCTGTGAAAAAACTTTCTTTTTCCTCAGCGACTGTTAATCTGTTCCTTTGTGCGTAATTTTGCAGATAGTTTGCAATTTTATGTTCCCACCAATCCTTAATCTCCTGCTCTGGTATCATATGTGAGCATATATTCCAGTCATGTACTACCGGAAACGAAACCAATGTTGTAATCTCATAGATCACATAAGGTTACCAATAATACATACTAAAACATATATAAATATAAAGCAGAGACAAGAGACAAGAACAGGAAAGATAAACATATTATATTATTCCAATGAGTTCATACAAGACAGAGAACTGAATTGAGTTCTCGTTTGGCTCAACAGCCTAATATATACAATTTACAAATAGTTACAAAATAACGACCTGTCGGTTCGGTGAACCGACACGACTTTTAGTTAGCCGACCTAATCTTCTGGTTTAGTTGGTCGACCGACTTAGTCAGCTGATCGACTAAGTCGGTCTTCATTCAAGTCGACTCGTGTCGACTTGCTCCTTCTACACACACTATCCTTTCTTATATCCCTATAGATGGACTGTAAATATGTTTGGATTACGACAAGTTCTGTTTGAGTGAGGTCCTTTTCTTTCTATGGCAATGCCAACTCCAGATAAGGATAAGGAACAAATATAGTTCTCGGTTTCCCTAGTAATACTTCTTGTTTTCCGAATTCAATGACTTCTTTAGGCGATTCTTCTTCAATATCCCTCTCCATAAAAGCTTGGGAGGTCTCTGTTGACTATGGTCTTTCTCTATTAAGATAAGGATTCTATTCTTCTTGATCTATTTCCATATCTTCATATCCTCTTTTACGCCCTATTCTCTTCTTTGGTTCACTGGGATCTTCTAGGGTTTTCATGATCTTTTCAACTTCCTCCCGACTTTTTTTGTTGGCAATAATTCCAATTCTAGTCTAAGAGTGCAGTCATAGGATAAATTCTTTCTATCCAATGTTTACTTTGATATTACCTTGTGTGGATCATATGTTTTTGGTTTGGAATTTTCTAAATTCAATTGTTCCAGAAAACCCTCCATGTATTGAAGAGCACTCAAATATTTGACTTGGAATGGGCCAATATCTTTGGGAATTTGGAAATATCTATGTTGTTTGAAACCTATGAAATGTAGCTCACCTGACAAGAACCTATGCCTGACATATTCCATTAAAAATACTCTAACAATCAGAAAAGTAGGAAATTTGTATGGTTTCCCTTCAAACCCATACACTCTGATAACTGTGTGGTTTTTAAACAAAAACCAGTCCCCCATTTGTGTTTTTGGGCTGAATTGTAACCACTCTATGCCTTCCTTAGGTATTCTTGGTAGGTGAGTTGCACGAATAATGGTATATGCCACCCTCATTACTATTTTTGTAAACTCTATGGAATAAGAGTTGTTTTCTTATCTTATAAACAAGGTATTCCACTCATAGACTAGAAGCTCTCTTCCTATTTCATTAGTCATTTTTAATCCTATATTTTCTAAATGATTAAGTTCTGGTACAAGAACAAGAATAATAGGGAAGATGGGTATCTGAAGATTTATAAAGAGGGGAACTCTACCAACTTCTTGTTAATGGCTTGGGTTATAATGCCACAAATATCCCATATAGGGATTTCCTTAGCTATAGGGTGCATGTATGCTAAGAAACCTAGTGGAGTTCCATCGACTTCTTCATCGTTCTTCTCACCCAGGATGGTGCATAGGAGTGATATGGATTTTATGGATTTAGGTTTGAAGAACACAATTTTAAAAGGGGTATTTGAGTGTTGTTTTATCATCCTATGACACATTTGTTGGGTTAGGAATAGTTTTTTATCAGTAGAGCTCATGGTTTCGTAATTAAGTGCCATTATTATTTCTTCTACTGGTTGTAGGCTTTCTTCCTCAGGGATACACAACATCTTCCTAATACTATCATCATTTCTTTGTTAGACAATCCTAAAATTGTTTGAGGACATGGTCATATTTATTCTTGGGGAGTAGAAGGAAGAACACGATCTAGTGAATTCTAGAAAATAAATAACTTGAAGGCACATAGCTCGAGCTAACCCTAAATTCCACAGTTTGTCAGGATCTTGTTTATGAAAATCTAGGATTTGGGATTTCGATGAGGGTTAAAATTAGATAAGAATGGGTTACCTATATGTCTATAATGTATGCTTGGTGGTTGTATATGAATTCATTACTAGAGGATTTGGGTTTAGAGTCAACTCAGTGGTGTATTGGGACATCTTGATGATGGGATTTATTGGTTTAGGGAGAAAAATGTTTAGACTGCAGGATAGGGTGAAATTTAGGTTTACACAATAAATGGAAAAAATAGCTGAGTAAATGGTAAATTACCCAATTTATAGACATGGAGGCTTATTGGGTTCTCGATCTTCTGACTGTACCATATGGGGAATACACGTGCATAAGAGTTTGATTGATTAGATTTTGGGATGGCTTGGATAACAATGACTCAAACAAACAAGTAAAAAATATTTTTAATGGATTTGTATCTCTAAATTTGATAAACAATGGAATATTAATGGCCAAGGAGAGATGACGTGGATTTTGACACCAAGACCATTGATAGACTGAAGTGACTGAACGAGATGATGTGGAGGATGACACTGGGACCACACAACTTTTGTTATGAGAGGAAACCACCCCAGTTTCCCAAGGTTGTAACAATCACTTACCGAGTTGTTTAACAAAAGGTCCTCAAGAAGGAATGACCAACAATAATTGACCACGTTTCATGGGTGGTTTATCACATAACACGCCCTTGGGACCCTCTAAAGTATGTGCACATATACAAATCAATTGACAAAACAAAAAGAACACATATAATTTCCAATTGACAACTTAACACTTTTATCCCATTTAAGAGGAACTAGCTACTATTTATAAAAAATAGATAACATATCCATAACTTGCTTACGGTGTAACGAAGCAATGATTTCTTTGAGTTCGAAATAATTTAAGACTTCCTTTACTTCAAAATAATTTTAACACTATTATACCACTCCAATTCTAGTTTATTATCACTATCATTTTCACAAATACTTCCTCTCCACAGGTAGCTCGTGTCTTCTAAAGGAAATTTCTGGTTTTTTTCCTCTCCAATTTTAAAATTAAATATATATGGTACGTCAAAAGTTTGTCGAGTCCAAGATTCATAAATTTCCGCATAGCGCAGTGGATTAGCACGTAAAACTTTGGATCGAAAGGTCATGGGTTCGACTCCCACTGTGGTCATTTTTATTATATCTCAAGTAGAGAGGTTTGTAATTAAATTTTTTAATGACGCCTAAGTTCGGGATATGGGCAGGTTGCAGCTCCAACACCACTTCAAACAGCGTAGGAAAACAAGTCAAAGGGTGGCGTATCCATTGCTGCATTCTCATAACACAACAACAAGAGAAATTGCAAAGTCAATATTTTTCATTTTTTTTAGCAGTGTTTGTTTCTTGTAGATTCAAAAGCATGATAATTTGTTCCTCTTTGTTTTCCACTCTTTTGTCACTTAACGACATCATATACAATATATATTCATATATACTCTCTATATATACATATATATTTATATATACTCTTTTGTCACTGAACAATATCATATATACATTTGTCACTTAACGACATCATATATATATATATATATATATATATATATATATATATATATAAACATATGACATAGAATTGGACATGATGTACATGATTAGATGAATGGAAAATTGGGACTGATGAATTCTTTTTACTTGTGTAGATGTCATGATTTATGTAGTCAAAGCCACTAAGCAATGAAAAATCTTTGAGGTGACAGAGGTAGTTTTGAGAGGAATTGAATTTCATCAATTTACGTCATAAATGTGGCGAGGAGAGTGATCAATGCCTTGTTATTAATTGATTTGCAAGTATTTACAGAATATGGTAAAGTAGAAGAACATGAGAAGGATCGTTAAAAAGCACTCAGTTGCAGAAAATAGCAACAATACTAGATTTTAATATACATACTAGCATAGATTCATCTTAAAAAGGATCTACCAAGTGTCGAGAGGAATCAAATCTCTTTAGGCACAAACTTCTTTTTAGAGTGAAAATGTTGAAGAAGTGTGTAATGTAATGTTTATAGTTTTAATTTATCTAATTTGTGTAGTTGTATATATATGCCCTTCTAAATATTTTAAATCTAATTTGAGCAGACATGTTATTTTTTTATATTTTTTTTATAAAAACATATGTCAACTCTAGGATGAACATGGAATGAGTTATATATCTCCCCCCTACTGGGTTGTAAAATGCGCCTCTTCTCATAATGTGTGTGTGTGTTTATATATATATATATATATATATATATATATATATAAACATATGCATAGAATTGGTCAGGATGTACATGATTAGATGAATGAAAAATTGGGATTGATGAATTCCTTTTACTTGTGTAGACGCCATGATTTATGTAGCCAGAACCACTAAGCAATGGAAACTATCTGAGATGATAGAGTTCATTGTGAGAGGAATCAAATTTCATCAATTTACATCACAAATGTGGTGAGGAGAGTGATTAATGTTTCATTATTAATTTCTTTGCAAGTATTTACAACATCTGAGAAAGTAGAAGAACATGAGAAGGATCATTACAAAGCACTCTGTCGCTGAAAATAACACTAGTACTAGATTTAAATATACATACTAGCATAGATGCATGTTAAAAAGGATCTACCAAGTGTCGAGAGGGATCAAATCTCTCTAGGTCCAAACACCTTTTTAGAGTGAAAATGTTGAAGAAGTGTGTAATGCAATGTTTATTGTTTTAATTTATCTAATTTGTGTAGTTTTATATATATGTCGTTCTAAATGTTTTATATCTAATTTGAGCAGACATTGTTGGTTTATCCCACAATACTGAGAGGGGGTTGTTGAATTAGTATTGTCTTTTTATAAATAAAATACACAAAAATCAACAATTAAGACATAGATTTTACCGTGGAAACCTCAAAGAGCAAACCACCAACACATACTCGTTAATAAGATGAATTTTACAAAATTGTTTATATACTACTACAGAAAGGATGCAAAACACACCCTAGGTCTTTTCTGCAACTACAGACTAGGATGCTACAACACCCCTATGGTTTTTTGGCTCCTTCAATAGACAAGGATGCTACGACACCCTGTTCTCCAGCTACGACTGGAAGGAGGATTCAACCCCCTGCACACCTGTGGCCTGCCCTAGTACCACCTTGCTGCCTTGATCTGATTTTCTCAGTCTTTTGGAATAGTTGTAAACTATTCACTTTGGACTCTGTCAAGCTTACTAACGAAGACACTTAATTCTTTACACATTCATTTATTTAAATAACCTATACCTATTTCGTATCAATGCAACTCTCCATAGCTGCACTCTTTCATTTTGGATAGTGACTGTTTATTTACAGACACAAGCAATCATCATCTACCTGTTCAATCATCATATCACTTCAGCAAATGCAATGTTTCATTCTTCCCCCAGCTCAGAATTCATTTTCGCAACCCTGTTTATCGTTTTCTGGTGCATCTGTAATCTTCTTCACTAGATACAATCTGGACAGTTGATGTTTTGTCTGGATCTCTTCAGACCGTTGATCTATTTTATAGGTTTCCTTTTTTAAATCGTATTTACACACCAAGTTTTTGTTTCAACGATTCCCCACTGTTGATCTTCATTAGGCTTCTTCTTGAGTTTCGATCTCCAGATTGCGGAATGCAGGATGTCGAATGTCCGCTTTTTCCTTTTTGCACTGCGGAATGCAGAAGTTGGTTTTACACTATTTATCTTCATCAGGCTTCTTCTTGATTGTCAATCTCCATATTGCGGGATGCAGGATGCAGGATGTGGGATGCGGGATGCAATATTTCCTCAAATCATATCTTGACTTTTCGCAAGCTCCTTTCTACAAGATCCTTTCTGTAAGCTTTCTTCCACACCGTTGATCTCTTGTGGAGTCTTTCCTGACCTTCGGTCTTCCAGATTGCGGGTTCATAAAATATTTAAACGTTACTTCCGCAATTCCTTTTTTCGCATTTTTTCTTACACATCGTCGATCTCTTTTAGCGGAACTAGTCTCAGTCGTCCGATCTTGATCTTTAACGGAACTTTAGATTTTTTGCCTAACTATCAGAATTAATCCTTAATCGTCGGATATAGTGCGGGACTAATATAAGCTGTCCAAACTTGATTGTTGTGGAACTTCATCCTTCCACCTATCTTTTGCGGAACTAATCCTCAACTGCTGGATCTAGGGCAAGACTAACCTCTGTCGTAAAATCTTAATCCTTCATGAAACTTTATCACTTCGTACGTGTTTAACCTCTGCGATAGTTCATTCAACAACAACATTGGATGATCGATCTAAGTCATTCAACTTGCTATAGGGTTATTCATTTTCCATTCACCCTGCAACCTACAACCTGTAACATGGTTATTCCTTTGTTATTTTGGATACCTGCAACCTTCAGTATGCCACCATATCTTTGACATTCGATAACTGATTTGATGTCAATGACAACTAATTTACTCAACAATCTCCCCCTTTGGCATTGATGGAAATATCTTTAATCATTCTGCCCCTTTGACATTAATGACAAAGAGACCTCTCTCTCTGACAGCTCCCCCTGTCATCATATCTCCACCTGAGATTGTGCTTCCTTCTTTTAGTGCTTTTGTAAAGGAATGACTCCCATATTCTGTATAAGACACTCAAAGGCTTTCTTAGGTAGTGGTTTGGTGAAAATGCCAGCAATATGTTCTCTTGTGTCAATGTATTCTAATCTGACAGTTTTTTGAGATACATGTTCTCTTAGATAGTGATACTTGATTGGTATATCTTTTGTCTTAGAATGCATGATAGGATTTTTAGACATATTTATAGCACTAGTGTTATCACAATTGATCAGTATTGGATGTTCATATTTTACAAGTAAATATTCTAGGGTTTGTTTCATCTGAATAACCTGAGTGCGGCATAATGCAACAATAATATATTCTGCTTCTACTGTAGAGAGTGAAACGGAGGGTTACTTTTTACTTGACCATGATACTAAACAATTTCCCAGAAAGAATACTGCTCCATTAGTACTTTTCTGATTATCAACACTTCCTACCCAATCTACATCACTAAACAATTTCAAGGTAAAGTCTTGTCCTTTTGGATACCATAAATGTTGATGTAATTGTAACTTCGGAATGTATTTATTATGTATTGTAACCCGATGTTATTCCGGGATGTATTTGTAATGTACTTGAGTCATGTCATGCCCCGATGTTCCTATCGGGAAGTTTCTATAATGTAAACAAGTCATGTCAAGTCAAGGTGGTTAACTCTCCTATTTTCTAAGGGTCAAAGTCCCAGCAGTTTTGGGGCACTAGGGTTATTAGACTCACCTAGTGAAGTCAGACCTAGTTGGGTTTAGTCAAGTCAGGAATTAGTATAAATAGAGAGCTAGCCTCTCTATTTATCACACACTCACTCACACTCAGTTGTAGCGCATAGCTGAGGAAGAGAAACACACTAGGGCAAGGAAGATAGAGGTTATTGCTGTTGGGAGATCATCTTACTATTTTTGGGTTTCACTTTGGTGTTGATTCTATCGCTGAGGAAGTTGCAGGGTTTTCTCCATTAATGGTTTCCCTGAGGAAAAACACTGTGTTCATTATCTCTTGTGTTTGATTGTTGTGCTTGTTGTTCTCTTAGTTAAAGATCTTAATGATATGCTAGCTTAATGTTTAAAATCTAACATGGTATCAGAGCTAACCTGAGAAGAAGACACCGTGCATCTGCGGGAACTAGGGCTTCCTATTTTGTGGATCTCTCTCCACATATTTTCAGCAAAAGTAGGGTGGAATAACTCTCCTCCCTAGGGCGCATCTTTCTGTCGAAGCAGAATTTAATTCTGAGGTTTTTCAATTTTGGACCCCACACTACTGCCAAAAATTCATTAGAGGAAATTTCAACTCAAAATGGGCCTGCTAAAAAGAATTAATAAAATAATAGTTAAAATAATAAAATAATATATATTAATTCTGGGGGAAGAAAAGAAAAAAAACTACTTTTTTGTTTGTATTTTTGACATATATCCCCGTGCTTTTACTCAAATTTTGATCCGAAGAGCGCTTTGGATGCAGAATTAAATTCCACATCCAACGAGTACCCACTCGGCATACTTTTTACGGACCCCACTACCCCAAAAACAAGAAATACTTGAAAAAACATGATGATGATGTCATCATCATGTTTTTTAGGTATTTCTTGTTTTTGGGGTAGCAGGGTCTGTCAAAAGTATGGCGAGTGAGTACTCGTTGGATGCGGAATTTAATTCCGTATCCAACGAGCTCTCCTGATCGAAATTTGAGTAAAAACACGGGGAGATATGTCGAAAATACAAACAAAAAAAGTAGTTTTTTTATGATACCTATCCCCAAATTTATATTAAAAAAGTGTTTAAGACCTATACGGTATTTCAAATTTAAAGCAATTTCATTGGCTAACACATGATGACATGGAATTTGAATCAAAGTTAAAAGGCCCATTTTGAGTTGAAATTTCCTCTAATTAGGGCTTTTCACAGAAGTGGAATTTTTCAGTGAGCCCAGGCCTGGATTGATCTCCTCCCCAAAATCGAAGTTAGGGATCAAATTCAAAGCATTTGGTTGGGCAGAACTCCGGAAAAGCAAAACCCTAATCTACTCCTGAACCAGCACTGCAAGATTTTAGCTCCAAGTTCAGATCCGACATCTTGACCTGGTCAGATCTAAATATTTTGTATTTCCATTTGAGGTTCTCAGTTAAGATGTCTCATCATACCAATATTGATGTAAAGCTTGAGGGAGCTGATAACTTCTGAGCCTGGAAGTATAGGATCTTCCTGGTCCTGGAAGAAAATGAGTTGGACTCCTACATCCATGAGGAGGTTCCAATTCCAGAGGGAGATGAGGCTAAGGCCTTACATAAGAATAGGTTGGTTATGGAAAATAGGATCATTGCATATTCTATCAAGGATCACCTCATTCCACAGGTGTCCTCCCTCAAGACACCTAAATCCATGTTTGATGCCCTAACCAAACTGTTTGAAGGGAAGAACATCAATTGGAAGATGACTCTAAGGAACCAGTTGAAGAATGTAAATATCCAAAATGAGGAGACCATCCAGTCATACTTCACAAGGGTCTCCCATATCAAAGAATAGCTGGAAGCAGTAGATGAAGAAGTGGAGAATGCAGAAATTGTGATGACAACATTGAATGGCCTCCCTAGGTCATGGGATTCTTTCATCCAAGGAATCTGTGCTAGAAAGAAGTTGGTCAAGTTCAGTAGACTGTGGGAAGAATGTTCTCAAGAACAAGCTCGGATAGCAGCTCGAGAAGAAAATATGGGAAGTGAAGAACAAGCTCTCACAGTACACTCCAAGAAAGGAAGAAGGGAAAAAATCATCACCAAGATAAGCATTCTCATCAGAAACATAACATTGCAAGAAGAGATTCATCCAAACTTAGATGTTATACATGCGATGAAATAGGACACTTTGCTAGAAATCATCCCATGAATAAGAATGGATACAAGAAGAAGAAGAAATCCAAAAGAAGACATCATGCTCACACTGCTGAGGATGATGATCCTCCCAGGAAGAAAGTAAAACAACAAAGTGACGACTCTTCAAGTGAAGATGAATATGTTCTGATCTCCGCTCTCACAAGAACTGTCACTCATGGAAGCAAATATTGGCTTATTAACAGTGGGGCTTCCAAGCACATGACAGGTTTCAAGGAATCCTTTGAGAAGCTATCCGAACATAATTCACCCCATAAGGTGAAGCTTGGGGATGACTACAAATATCCCATAAAAGGTAGTGGTGAATCCTCCTACAAGCTAGACTCCGAAAAGTCTATGAAAATGAAGGATGTCTTGTTTTTACCAGGACTGAAGAAGAATCTTCTATCCATATCAGCATTGGATGCAAAAGACATGAGGGTTGCATTTGTAGATGGCCAAGTCCTCATGTGGTCAAGAGGAAAGACTATTGACGATGCAATAGTAATTGGACAACAAGAAGGAGGTTTATAGAAAATAAAGGGCCATCCAGAACAAGATATGGTCCATGACACAGTAGAGCCAAATGAACTTTGGCATAGAAGGCTTGCACATGTGCATTACAGAGCACTACCACTTGCAAACCAAGCTGTTGAAGGTATTCCAAAAATTCAAGCAAAACATGAAGGGGTCTGCAAAGGATGTGCAAAAGGAAAGAATACAAAGAAGACATTTCCAAGTAAAGAGAGCAAGGAAAAAGGAATCTTGGAAATCATCCACTCTGATGTATGCAGACCAATGCCATCAAGTTCACTAAGTGGGTATGTATACTATGTTTCTTTCATTGATGACTTTTCTAGGAATACATGGATTTACTTCATGAAGAACAAAGATGAAGTTTTCAGCAAGTTCAATGAATTCAAAGCCTTGATCGATAACCACACAGGAAAGAAGATCAAGACCTTTCGATCAGATAATGGTGGAGAATTCACATCAAATGAATTCAAATACTTATGCAAAGAATTAGGGATTAAGAGGGAGTTGTCCACTCCTTATAATCCACAATGGAATGGGGTTACAGAAAGGAAGAATAGAACTATCATGGAAGCTGCAAGAGCAATGCTTCATGATCAAGATCTTCCTATTCATCTATGGGCAGAAGCTGCTATAACAACGATGTATGTACAGAACCGTACTCCACATAGAGTACTCGAGAACAAGACTCCTGAAGAAGTCTTCTTCGGCAAGAAATCAGAATTCAGCCATCTCGAAATAATCAGCTGTCCAGTGTACATACACATTCCAAAAGAGAACAGAGAAAAACTAGATCCTTCAGGAAAGAAGGGTATATTTGTGGGATACTCTGAAAGCTCGAAGGCTTACAGAATATACTTCCCAGGATACAAGAAGACCGAAATCAGCAGGGATGTAAAATTTGATGAAGACACAACTTACAACAAATCCATAAAAATACCTGCTGAAGATACTAAAGAAGCAGAAGCACCCAGGATTCATAATACAGGCATGAACGAATAAATTCAAGAAGAAGATCGATAATTTGAAGAACCACAAAGACATGTAGATCCACCTCAAGAGAAGAATCCTCACAAGAGGAAACCTGCTTGGGTACGAGAAATTATCCAAGGTGTGGAAATATATGGGGCTCCAGAAGAGAATCACAGAGAAAGAAAGAGAACCATATTTTGCTCCAGATATGTAGCCTTACTATGTCACTTTATCAATGAAGAACCTTCCAGTTATGAAGAAGCGATAGAACAGAAATAATGGAAGGATTCTATGATCAAAGAGTATCAATTGATCATGAATAATGATGTTTGGGATGTTGTCCCAAGACCAGAAGGGAAGTTGGTTGTAACTTCCAAATGGATCTACAAGATCAAGCATGCTGTAGATGGTAGCATAGAGAAATATAAGGAAAGATTCAAAGCTCATGGTTTCTCCCAGAAGGAAGGAATAGATTATGAAGAAACCTTTGCACCTGTATCCAGATACACTTCAATGAGATCGGTACTTGCTTTGGATGCACTAATGAAATGGAAGATACACCAGATGGATGTCAATACTACTTTCTTGAATGGTGTAGTGGAAGAGGAAGTGTATGTAGAACAACCACTCGGTTTTGAGACACATGACAGCGAGTCTCATATATGTAGATTGAATAAATCCCTGTACGGTTTGAAACAGGAACCCAGGACATGGTATGATAGAATTGACAGCTTTCTATCCAGTTTGGGCTTTACCAAGAGTAAAGCAAATTCCAAACTTTACTACAAGGTTGAATATGGAAACCCAGTGATGCTCTTATTGTATGTTGATGATCTATTTGTAACAGGTATGGATGGGTCGATTGCTAATATGAAGAGAAAGCTTGCTGTCGAGTTCAAAATGAAGGACTTGGGAATGATGCCTTCTTTTATAGGTATGGAGGTGTGGAAAAATGTGGATGGAATCTCCCTCGGACAAGGGAAGTATGTAGTAGATATCCTGAAGATGTTTGGGATGATGGACTGCAAGGCCATGACCACACCTATGGCATCGAACCTGAAGCTATTGAGTGATGCTTCATCAGAAGCGGTTGATGCTACGATGTATCGTCAGATGATTGGGTCCTTGATGTATCTGACGAACACGAGACCAGACATTTGCTTTGCTGTGAACACCTTAAGCTGGTTCTTGAAAAATCTGAGACATGTTCACTTGATTGTCGCAAAGCATATTCTGAGGTACTTGAGGGGTACAATTGATTTTGGGCTCAAGTACGAGGTGAATCAGAAGATTAACCTGGAGGGTTATGTTGATTCAGATTGGGCAGGAAGTGCCATCAATAAGAAGAGCACTTCAGGTTGTTGCTTTAGTATGGGATCAAGTGTGATCTCTTGGTTTAGCAGGAAGAAATCCTGTGTGGCACTGAGTATAGCTGAAGTAGAGTATGTCGCAGCTTGTTCAGCTAGTTGTGAGGCACTATGGTTGTGAAGGCTGCTGTCTGATTTATTTGATCTCTAGATGGATGCTACTTGTATACATTGTGACAACCAAAGTTGTGTGAAGTTTTCAGAGAATCTAGTGTTCCATGACAAGTCGAAGCATATCAATATCAAGTATCACTATATCAGGGATATGGTGCAAAGGGGAGTAGTGAAGCTCCAGTATGTTGCGACGGAGGAACAGGTCGCTGATGTGTTAACAGAGCCATTAGCTAGGGTGAAGTTCGATTACTTTAGGGAGAAGCTTGGTGTTCTATAGATTAAGGTTTCCTCAAAGGGAAAATGATGAGACCCATAGCCATTATGACTTGGTGAGAGGATTGGTTCCTTCCATGGTCAGATGTAAGGGCTGAGCCATTCTGTCATGGTGAGAGGATTGGTTCCTTCCATGTTAGATGTGAGTGCTGATCCATTCTGATGTGACTGTAGGATTAGTTCCTACATGATCAGAAGTAAGTGTTGAATGCCATTCTAGGAATGCAGGCTCCTGGTCAGTTATCAGGTAGCTCAGTCTAGGACTAGGGGCCATTCTGATAGGACTGTAGGATTGGTTCCTACATGATCAGATGTGAGTGCATGCCCTTCTGACATTGGTTGTCAGATGTAAGTGCAGACCCATTCCGGCATGAAGGATTGGTTCCTTGCATGGTCGAATATAAGTGCTGAGGATTTCTGACATTGGTTGTTAGATGTAAGTGCAAATCCTTTTGGTATGGAGGATTGGTTCCTCACATGGCCAAGTGTAAGTTCTGGGCCTTTCCAATCATTGGTTGATGGATGTGAGTGCTGGACCTTTCTGACAGGGTTGTGGGAGGTGTTCCCACATGGTCAGATGTGAGTGTTGGGTGTTTCCTTTCTGATATGATTATAGGATTGGTTCCTACATGATCAGATATAAGTGTTGGGTGGGCCATTCTAACTTAGGGTCAGACATAAGTGCTGGAAAAGACCTGCATGGAGGGTAAGCCTACAACTAGCATGAAAAAGGGTTGGATCTGTAGAACTTCCTGTGACTAGAAGAATCATGAGATATCACCCGTGAATATTTAGTGTTGATGATGCTCCATAGATGATCTAGATCGAGGGATGATCTAGATCTAGTGACGATGATCCAGATCGAGTGATGATCTAGATCTAGGTGAAGATGACTTGAAGATGAAGATGACTTGAAGATAGAGATGACTTGAAGGTGAAGATGACAAAGACTTGATGATGATCCAGATGATACAAAGAGGAATACTTGTGCTAATAAATTGTGTCGAGAGAATACCTTCCTAGTTAAGAGAGAGTGTCGATGTAATTGTAAATTCAGAATGTATTTCTTATGTATTGTAACCCGATGTTTATTCCAGGATGTATTTGTATTGTACTTGATTCATGTCATGCCCTGATGTTCCTATCGGGAATTTTCTATAATGTAAACAAGTCATGTCAAGTCAAGGTGGTTAACTCTCCTATTGTCTAAGGGTTAAAGTCCCCGCATTCCTAGGGCACTAGGGTTATTAGACTCACCTAGTGAAGTCAACCCTAGTTGGGTTTAGTCAAGTCAGGAATTAGTATAAATAGAGAGCTAGACTCTCTATTTATCACACACTCACTCACACTCAGTTATAGCGCATAGCTGAGGAAGAGAAAGACACTGGAGCAAGGAAGAAAGAGGTTACTACTGTCAGGAGATCATCTTACTATTTTTGGGTTTCACTTTGGTGTTGATTCTATCTCTGAGGAAGTTGCAGGGTTTTCTCCATTTAAGGTTTCCCGGAGGAAAAACATTGTGTTCATTGTCTCTTGTGTTTGATTGTTGTGCTTGTTGTTCTCTCAGTTAAAGATCCTAATGATATGCTAGCTTAATGTTTAAAATCTAACAATAAACCATACTCCATGGTAGTTTTAAGATATTTAAAATCCTTTCTACTGTTGTTACATGTGTTTCTTTGGGAACTGACTGGAATCTAGCCACCAATCCAACAACTTGCATCACATCTAGTCTTGTGGCTATCACATATAGCAGACTGCTAATCATGGATCTAAATATGGTATGATCTACTTCCAAAGATTCATCATCCTTACTTAACTTGCAACCAATGACCATCGGAGTACCAATAGGTTTGGAATATTCCATTTTAAACTTCTTCAACATATCTTTGATTTGTTTAGTTTGAGAGATGAAAATTCCTTCGTCTGCTTGGTAGACTTGCAATCCCAAGAAGAATGTCAATTCACCCAACATTGACATTTCGAATTCTTTCTTCATTTCAAAGGCAGAGTATGCACTTAGGATTTGAATATTACTTCCAAAAATGATATCATCCACATAGACAACAACAATGATCATATTTTTATCTTCTATTTTTAGGTGAAGATTACTTTCAGTGACTCCTCTTTTAAAACCTTGTTGTTTCAAGTAACTATCTAGTCTTGAAAACCATGCTCTTGGAGCTTGTTTGAAACCATATAGTTCATTTTTTAGTTTATAGACATAATACTTTTTTTTCAAACAAGAGAAACCCTTCAGGTTGTTTAATATACACTTCTTCTTCTAGTTTTCCATTCAGGAATGCAGACTTGACATCCATTTGATAAACTTTGAAGTTTGTATGGCATGGCAGTGCTAAAAACATTCTGATTGCTTCAAGTTGAGCTACAAGAGCATCAATTTCTTCAAAATCAATACCTTCCACTTGGGCATACCCATTACAAACCAATCTTTCTTTGTTCCTTATTACGTGTCCATCTTGATTGAACTTGTTTTTGAAAATCTATTTGGTTCCTACAATGTTCTTATCTTCAGGTCTTGGGACAAGTTCCCATGTCTCATTTTTCTCAATCTGATCTAGTTCTTCATTCATGGCTTTGACCCATTCATCACTTTTGGTGGCTTCTGTAAATTTATTGGGTTCTACTATTGAGAGTAGGGCTTGTTCGACATCTGGTAGTTGTCTTCTTGTTTTGACACCAACATTTTTATTACTCGTGATCTGTGACTCCGGATGATCCTTTTTTACCCTTCTAGAAGGAGTTTTAGTGTCAGGTTGAGGGAAGTCTTCATCATATTCCTATGTATCTTCCTTCTCTTTTTCTTCTTCTTCGTTATGAATTCTCTCATCCTTTTGCAAGTATTTTATTTCATCATCACATGTATTTTCAATACTGTCAAGATTTTTCTCTTTCCTTTGTTTTAGATCATCTACTTTCACATCAGCACTTTCTACAATTTTATGTAACCTTTTATTGTAACACCTGTATGCCTTTTTGGTGGATGAGTACCCTAAAAATATTCCTTCATCATTCCTGGAGTCGAACTTTCCAAGGTCATCCTTGTTTCTTTTGATGTAATAGTTACCTCCAAACACTTTAAAATATTTGACTGAGGCTGGTCCTCCATACCACAATTCGTAGGGGGTCTTATCCTTATTCACTCTGAGTTGTCCTCTATTAAGTATGTAGACAGCTATGTATACAACTTCTCTCCAAAATGAATATGACAGTTTTGCTTCCTTGAGCATAGTTCTGGCAGCTTCTTGTATTGTTTTGTTTTTCCTTTCAACAACCCCATTCTGCTGAGGATTTTTTGTAGCTGAAAATTGCCTCTTAATTCCATGACCTTCACAGACCTCATTGAATTCATTGGAGGTAAATTTCCCCCCATTTTCTGATCTAAGACACTTGATTTTCATACCCAACTCATTTTCAACCATTGCTTTGAAGATTTTAAATTTTTCAAAAGCTTCTGATTTTTCTTTGAGGAATGCCACCCATGTCATCCTTATGTAATCATCAATGAGCAACATGAAATAGTGATCTCCTTGCATGATTTTAGTTCTGGTTGGTCCACATAGGTGTGTTTGTATTATTTCCAGAGGGTGTGAGGTCATATGTTCTTTTATTTTAAAACTGGCTCTGGTTTGCTTCCCATGTTGACAATGTTTACACACAGAGTTTAGAGGAACTACAATTTTTGGTAGATCTCTTATAGCTTCCTTCGTGCTTATTTTGGCAAGATTGTCAAAACCTAAATGTCCCAACCTTCTGTTCCATAACCAAATTTCTTCTACCATACTTAAGTAGCATTGGTTTTCATTTTCCAAGGTGTATACATTATTTGTATTTCTTATAGCAATGCAAACGACCTTTCCTGATTTCACATTTTTATAAGTCAAAGATACAAATGTGTCCTTGGTCACATGTTTGAATTACACTGAGAAGATTAGGCTTCAGGTTTTCAACTAGCAAAAAAATTTCTTCTTTGATCTTGATGTTGACAACAACTATTCCTTTTCCGATTATTTTGGAAGACAGACTATCTCCAAAAGTGACTTTTCCCTTATTATATTTTAGTGTTATGAATTTGCTTGAGTCACCGGTCATATGTTTTGAAACACCACTATCCAAGTGCCATAAGTTTTGGCTTTCGGTTGCACATAAAGCAATCATGGAACTTTCCATTTCTTCCTTCTCTCTCCAATACTTGTTTTGTTTGGTGCTATGCGTTTTGATTTCAACAATATTCCTTGTAGGAGTCTTTAATTTACAATATCTTGCCATATGTCCATGGTTATTACACTTGTAACATTCTATATCATATTTTTGGAGTAGTGTAAAAATATTCTTATTTTCCTTTGTCTTATTACTTGATGAATTCTTCTTGTATTCAGAAACCCTTCTTTCAATTTTGCAATTTAAGGATTTATGACCAAAATTATTACAAGAAAAAAATGATCTAAATATATATGTAGATATCTATTTGGTCTCTTGGGTGCTATATTATTTCTATTTTTATCTTGAGAATTTAAGCCTGGTTTCTTGATTTCCTTTTTAGTTGGATTCTTT
Organism: Pseudotsuga menziesii; assembly: GCA_001517045.1. NCBI lineage: Eukaryota > Viridiplantae > Streptophyta > Pinopsida > Pinales > Pinaceae > Pseudotsuga > Pseudotsuga menziesii. Next base: position 110,884 of record LPNX010589492.1, on the reverse strand, counting down.
AGTATTTCAGCATCGCTTTTCTTACTTCCTTCTTGATTTGTGACAGAAAAACTCTCTAGATTCTTCTCTTTAACAAACCCCAAACTAGACCTATCACTTGATGGTATTTGGCTACTCAAAATTTCATCTAGAATCCTTGAGCTATTCTCAAACTTTTATTTGATCGATTCTTCATCAATATTTCTCTTGAATTGCATGATTTCTTCTGCAATCTTTTCATACTCTTGTACTCTTCTTTTGAGTTGTAGAATTAGGTCCTCCTCAACCTTTTTGGCATCTAGAAGTTGAGATTCCAACTGACTGATGATAAGATTTTATTGTCTATTCTTTTTCCTGCATTTCTCAAGTTCTTCAAGGATACTACCAAGTTCAGCTCTTAGGTCTACTTCTCCTTCTATATCTGAGTCACTATTTGACGCTTGAGTATCTATACCCATAAATAAAACTTCAGTTTCTTCAACTTCACTTCCATCTGAATCTTCATTGTCTTCTATGGTGTACACAATTTTCCTTTTCTCATAGGGTTTTTTCTTGTTTCTTTGTTTACTGTTTTTGAACTTCGAAGTTTCCTTATATTCATTCTCATCTTGTTTAGTGTAGGTTCCTTTAGTGGAAAAATTTCCAATCCTTCGACAATTAAAACACTTTAAGGCTAACTTCCCCTTGTATTTTACAGTCCCTCTCTCAAGTTTATTAATGAAAAGAGCCTCCTCATCATTTGGGTTTTCTGATTGTTTTTTAAGGAGGCTTTAAAAGGTGCTTCTTTTCTTGAATATCCATTTTGTCCTATTCTCATCTCATATGCAATGAGGATTCCATGTAACTCGCCCATTGTTACCTTTTAAATTTCATCTAGTTCTTCTAATGTAGATACCTTTGGGTCATATCTCATTGGTAATGTTCTTAGTACCTTGCTTACCACTCCTTTTCTTTTAATTTTCCTCCAAGCCCTGTGATTAACAACTTCATCTACATGAAGAAGGTATTCACCAATATTCTCTTCTTCTTTCATTTTAAGACTTTCAAATTGACCTTTATACTTTTGAATTTTGGATTCTTTGACTTTTGATTCTCCTTCATAGATAATGTTAAACTTGTCCCAAGCTTGTTTGGCAGATGTGCATTGCATAGCTTTAGTAAACACCGAATTTGATAAACCATTTAAGATTGTGTTTAGGGCTTTGGCATTACCTTCATATTCACCTAGTTCAACTATGTATGTAGGGTATTGTTTTCCTGTTTTAATATCCTTTTCTGTTGCTGCCCAAACCTTCCATCCCAGGGACATAAGATGACACCTCATTCTTACACTCCAGTAAGCATAATTTTCTCTGGTAAATAGTGGAGATTTGCTAGTGGCCAATCATTCTTGTTGATCCATTGTGATTTTTGGATAGGATCTTCCTTCCAATGGTTAAGTTGTTGTGAAGGAACCTGCTCTAATACCAATTTTTTGTTTATCCCACAATGCTAAGAGGGGGGGTGAATCAGTATTGTCTTTTTATAAATAAAATACAAAAAAAATCAACAATTAAGACATGAATTTTATCGTGGAAACCTTAAAGAGAAAACCACCAACACATACTTATTACTAAGATGAATTTTACAAAATTGTTTATCTTCTACTACAAAAAGGATGAAAAACACACCCTAGGTTTTTCCTGCAACTACAGACTAGGATGCTACAACACCCCTATGGTTTTCTTCCTACTTCAACAGGAAAGGATTCTATGACACCCTATTCTCTAGCTACGACTGGAAGGAGGCTTCGACCCCCTACAGACTTGTGGTCTGCCCTAGCACCACCTTGCCACCCTGATCTTATTTTCTCAGTCTTTTGGAATAGTTGTAAACTATTCACTTTGGACTCTATCAAGCTTACTAACGGAGAAACTTAATTCTTTACACATTCATTTATTTAAATACCCTATACCTATTTTGTATCAATGCAACTCTCCATAGCTGCGCTCTTTCATTTTGGATCGTGACTGTTTATTTACAGACACAACCAATCATCATCTACCCGTTCAACCATCACATCACTTTAGCAAATACAAGATTTCATTCTTCCCACAGCTCAAAATTCATTTCCGCATCCCTGTTTATCGTTTTCTGGTGCATCCATAATATTCGTCACTAGATACAATATGGAAAGTTGATATTTTGTCTGGATCTCTTCGGACCATTGATATATTCTACAAATTTCCTTATTTAAATCGTACTTCCCCACCAAGTTTATGTTTCAACAATTCCCCACCGTTGATCTAAATTGGGCTTCTTCTTGAGCGTCAATCTCCAGATTGCGGGCTGCAAGATGTCGACTGTCCGCATTTGCCTTTCCGCCTTGTGGAATGTGAAATTCGGTTTTCCACTGTTGATCTTCATTAGGATTCTTATTGATTGTCAATCTCCATATTACAGGATGCGGGATACTATATTTCCCCAAATTGTATCTCGACTTTTCACAAGATCCTTTCTGCAAGTTCCTTCCTGCAAGCTTTCTTCCCCATCGTCGATCTCTTGCGGAGTCTTTCCTGAACTTCGGTCTTCCTAATTGCGAGTTGCAGATTGTGTGTTCATAAAATATTGAAATGTTACCTCCACAATTCCCTTTCCGATTTTTTTCTTCCACACTAGCGATCTCTTTTAGTGGAACTAGTATCAGCCGTCTGATCTTGATCTTTTACGAAACTTTGGATTTTCTGCCTAACTGTCAGAATTAATCCCTAGTCGTCGGATCTAGTGTAGGCCTAATATAAGCTGTTAGATCTTGATTGTTACAGAACTTCATCCTTCCACCTATCTTTACGGAATAGATCCTCAGTCACTGGATCTAGGGAGGGACTAACCTCTGTCGTCCAATATTACTCCTTCGCAGAACTTTATCACTTCGTATGTGTTTAACCTCTACGCTAGTTAATTCAGCAACAACATTGGATGATCGATCTTAGTCGTTCAACTTTATATAGGGTTATTCGTTTGTCATTCACCCTACAACCTGAAACCTGTAACATGGTTATTCCTTTGTTATTTTGGATACCTACAACCTTCATTTTTCCACCATATATTTGACTTTCGATAGCTGATTTGACATCAATGACAACTAATTTACTCAACAGACATGTTATTTTTAATAATATTTTTTAATTTATTTTTATAAGGACACGTGTCAACTATAGGATGATGATCCGGATTTATGTAGGAATGCAATAGAATAGACAAATAACCATAGAAACAAATATGCAGTGGAAATAACACTTCATTTCATTAATCAATAACTGAAACTTGTTTACATACAGAATGGAAATAAACTAGCTAGAGTGCTGGTAGCTTATCTCTGAGAAGAGATGTGGTGGCTACATGCATTTGGACTCTATGTTACAATGAGGCTCGAAGGCCTATATATCATTGAGAAACAATGGAAACCCTACACATCCAAAAACCTAACCCTAGTAGGTGAAACGCCTTAATGTGGGCCCCGTTGGGTAACTTGGTACATCAATTTCCCGGGGTCATAACTTTAGCATACTACCTCTGTTTGACGCACATGATACATCGTTAGAAATATCTGTTTAAGGACTACATCCATAAATAACTAATATAGAGTCCAAAATGGAATCATATTTTTCTTGACCATTCAATGCCAAAAAAACGTCGTTTAGAGCCTCAAAACGGCTTCGGAAGTTTAGGACCCGAAAACTGCCAAAAATAGTAAATTGTGCTACAATTAAGGAAACTGGAAAACTGAAAGAAACAGTTGTGGGGGTCTAAGAGGAATAGGTGGGTGGCCACCAATATTCTCCTGGATCATTCCTCCCCCCTTAGGAAGCAATGGTACCCATTGCGTGGAGTTCCTCCATGAGATGAGGAAACTTCTGTTGAACTTGGTTCCCGTTGAGCCACTTTCCCTGGTGAAGGAGTTGGCCTGCTTTGACAAATTGATATAGCTGGATCTTCTACTGGCAGGTGTTCTTGTTCTGTGTGTCCATAATCCGATCATTTGTGGATTATTCCATGCAGTTGGGGTTTAACTCAGTTGGTGTGAGTTGTTCTGCCACATCTGATGTATCTAGTAGAGGTGGAAAGTAGGGCCGAAGGCGGTCCACATTGAACACTGGGTGCAGACCAAGGAATGGTGGAATACTGAGCTCAAAGGAATTTTCCCCAACAGCCTTGGTGATGGTGTATGGCCCATATCAAAGTAGGCGAAGCTTACGATGGGGTCCAGTGAGGCGCTCATACTGTAAATGTAGCCACACTTTATCACCCACCTAGAAGTTGTGTTGCACCCGATGCTGATCATGTCGCTGCTTGTACTTAGCATTGGATCTGTCCAATATGTCATGAACCTGTTGATGAATGTGCTGAATGTGCTCAATGAAGCTATTTGCCTTGGAAACTTCAGATTGGATATGAACTGAATCAGCCTGAGTAGCTGCAAATGGCATGGCTATGTCAATGGGACATAGTGGCTGGAATCCCAAGCCCACCTGAAACGGGTTGTGGTTGGTTGAGCTGTGGAGGGCTCGGTTATAGCTGTATTGTACATAGGGGAGGCTCTCATCCCATGTGCGTGGATTCTTTGAGTTGTACATGTGCAAAATGTGTACGATCGTCCTGTTGACAACCTCTGTCTGGCCATCAGTCTGGGGATGGAAAGCTGTGGAATTTGTGAGCTTGGTGTCTAGCATTGAACATAGGCTAGACCAAAATGCACTAAGGAATCTGTTGTCCCGGTCTAAGATTATATACTATGGGATACCAAAGTGTACCCAAACTCATTCAAAGAAGAGTTTAGTAGTGGCTTCTGCTGTGATATTCTTCTTGTAGGTTGCCATTATGGCCATCTTTGAGAATCTGTCAACGACCACAAACATACAGTCATTGCCATGCTTAGTAGAAGGAAGGCCTAACATGTAATCCATGGAGATGGATTCCCATGGTCGACTAGGGGTAGGAAACGAAGTATAGAGGCCTTGCTTCTTGATGGATGGTATGGAAATGGCGCAGGCAGTGCAAGATATGATGTACTTCCCGACGTCATGTCGAAGGTTCAACCAATAGAAATACTTCTGCAGTACTGCCACTATTTTCTCGACCCCAAAATGCCCAGTGACCCAACTGTAGTGCGCTTCCCAAATAATCTCGGCACGCTTGCTTGAAGGAACACAAAGGTGTCCCATGTGACACAGTAGTACATCTTGGAGGTGAAATTTTGGAACTTGGTTTCCCTCCAAGAGAATCTGGTATGTGTGGCTGAATTCTAGATCGCTCTTGTAGAGAAGCATCCAATCAAAAGTCTCGTGCCCACAAGAGTTGAGCACGGTCATTATCACCATGATTGGTGGGCGGCTAAGGCAGTCTGCAACATTATTGGTGCTTCCCTTCTTGTACTTGATGTTCAAATGAAACTGTTGTAGATATGTGGACCACTTCTGATGGCGATCATTCTGTAACTTCCCTTGTGTCTGCATGAACTATAGGGGTCGGTGGTCTGTGTGGATGATCATTTCCTTCCCCAAAATGTAATGCTTCCATTGCTGGCAAGCTTGTACAATGGAATACATCTCTTTGTCATAAGTGGGATATTTGCAGACTGTTTCTAACAGTGTCTCACTGTGATATGCCACTGGATGCCCTTGTTGAGTAAGGACTGCCCCAATAGCATAGTCAGAGGCATCTGTCTCGATCTCAATTGGTTGTTGCAAGTCTGTTAATGTGAGCACCGGGGCACAACAGAGGTGATGTTTCAATTCTACAAATGCCTTCTGCTGAGTTTCTGACCAAAAGAATTTTTCTTTCACTCCTCCCTTGATGACTTGACTTAAGGGCCAAGTGATATGAGAGAATCCCTACATGAACCTGCGGGAGAAATTAGCAAGGCCCAAAAAGCTGCGAAGCTCTGTTAGAGTAGTTGGGGCTGGACAATCCTGAATGACTTGAATCTTGGTTGGATCCACATTTACCCCACAGTCATCAATAATGTATCCCAAATACTGAACCTGGGTCATGCAAAAAGTGCACTTGTCCAAATTGGCACACAACTTGTGCTGCCGCAATGTTTGGAGGACCTGTCATATGTGGTGGAGGTGCTCTTCCCAAGTCTGGTTGAAGATCAGGATGTCATCCAAGTACACTACTACAAATGAGTTGGTGAATGGCCGCAAGATGTCATCCATCAATCTCATGAAGGTTGCAGGAGCATTCATCAGCCTGAAAGGCATGACCAACCATTCGAAAAGGCCCTCCTTGGCTTTGAAGGCAGTATTCCACACATCAGTCGGCTCGATCGGTACCTGGTGATACCCAAAATTTAAGTTGATCTTGCTAAAATATTTTTCCCCTTTAAGCTAGTCCAAGAGGTCATTAATCCATGGGATCGGGTACCTATTCCGGACAGTGATCTTGTTCAGCACTCGATAGTCAATATAGAGTCTCCAAGTCCCATCCATTTTCTATACCAACACGATCGGGCTTCAACATGGTGATGAACTTGGTCGGATGTGACCCTTCTGTAGCAGCTCCTAAATTTTCCTCTTGACTTCGTCATTCTCTAGAATAGAGCGACGATAGATCAGTCCATTGGGCAGCGGTGCACCTGGGGTCATATCGATGGGGTGCTTGACCTGACAGTGGAGAGGCACCCCAGTGGGTGAGGTGAATATGTCTTGGTACTCCTCCATGACCTTGTCCATTTTTTGTTGTTGTGCGGAGGGGCCCTGTCTGGAGGTTGTGGCCATGATATTCTTCTTTCCCTGAGGGCGGATCATCAAGAAAACAAACTTCCCGGTTTTGGAAATAAGCTTACTGCATTGTTTTACAGTAACCAAAGAGATAGAGGTAGGGGGTGGTAGCTCTAGTATCCTGTACAAATTATTTCCCAACGTAATAATAACAGCACGAGGCCGAGACTCATACATAGCATGTCGCTTCCATAAGTATGGTTGACCTAATAATACATCACAAACATCAAGAGGAGCAATATCACATAATACCTCATCAGTGAAGGGCTTGATGCTGTAGGGAAGGCGACACTGCTGGCTTACGCGAAGATCTTGTCCTTGGTGAAGCCACCCGATGGTGTATGGCTGCAGGTGTGCTGTGGTCGGAAAAACCAACTACTTCCTGACCTCTGCTGAAATCAGGTTCTTTTGGTTCCCACTACCAATGATGAACTGTAGCAGGGAACCCTTTACCCACATCTGGGAGTGGAAAAGACGCTCCTCCTCCTCTGAATATTATATTTCTTCCTTTTGGATCTTCATGGTGGCAACGGTGGCATTGGGCTCTACATCAATAATATTCTTCCCTCTGTCATTCCCCTTCTCAGGTTCAGATTCAGTGTCAGAGTATGCATCTGATTCAGAAGCCTTTATCTCAGCCACCGGTGACTGCTTAGCCCGACACTCACTTGTGTTGTGAGTGGGGCTCTTATGGAACTCGCACCACTTTCCTACTTCCTTCTTCAGCTTTACAATGTTGCTCTTTTCTTGTAGATTTGGAAAGTTTTCTTGAGTCACCATGCCTTGGTTGTGTCCTTGGTTCTGCGGTTTGGGGGCACCTTTCCCTTGCTTATGATTCGAAGATCCAAAGTCTCGCTTTTTCTGTTTGAATTTTTGCTCAATTTTGGTAGCATACCAATATGCCGTACCAAGTGAGGAGATGTCGAGAAACTCCATTTCCTCCTAAATGTATCTGTGCAGAAAAATGTGGTAGTTCAGCACCAAATTTTTCTCTGAATATTTGATACCCAACTTGGTGTGCAGGGTATGGAACAGATTCGTTAACTCATGCACATCTTGATCTCTTTGTTGTCGCAGCGTAGTCCATTGGATGTACTTGTCCTCATAGCTCCCCACCAGATAATATTGTCCATTTATGACATCTCAGAAAGAATTCCAAGTGGGTATGGCTAAGAACAGAGAGGGTTCCTCCTCATCCTTTCTCTCACAGTAGGTTTCCCACCAGCCCTTGACATGGGGGGCGGTTTTGAGTAGAGAAAAAGTAACCTTTTCTCGGTCAGAAAAGTCATGAACCGAGAAATATCCTTCTAATAGATTCAACCATTTATCTATAGCGTCTGCATCTATTCAACCATCAAATATGGGAATGTCAAAGTTTACTTGTACCTTAAAAGGAGTTTCACCTCTAGAGTGGCTGCTAGATGCAGATGTACCACCAGTGGGAAGTCGTTGAAGGATATGGGAAAAGTTATCCATCATCGCATTCCTTTGTTTTTCAAGGGCCTCCTCGAGCAAAATTTTGATAGGATCTTCTATGCCCTCATCTTTCTTTCTCTCCCCCATGGGTAGCCATCGGGATTTGTGAGGATAATCTTGCAAAGGTTCAACCAGATCGAGCCCTAACTCTTTATACCCCCCCTCGTTGGGGACATGCAAAGAAGGATCTAGAAAGAGCAGATTGCTCTGATACCACTGATCCATATTTATGCAGGAGCACTACATAATACACAAATAGCCATAGAAACAAATATGCAGCGGAAATAACACTTCATTTCATTAATCAATAACTAAAACTTGTTTACATATAGAATGGAAATAAACTAGTTAGAGTGTTGGTAGCTTATCTCTGAGAAGAGATGTGGCGGCTACATGCCCCTGAACTCTGTGTTACAATGAGGCTCGAAGGCCTATATATTATTAAGAAACAATGGAAACCCTACACATCCAAAAACCTAACCCTAGGAGGTGAAACGCCTTAATGTGGGCCCCGTTGGGTAACTTGGTACATCAATTTCCCGGGGTCATAACTTTAGCATACTACCTCCGTTTGACATGCATGATACATCGTTAGAAAGTTCTATTTAAGGAATACATCCATAAACAAAAAATATGAAAATTGGAACGGACTCATATTTGCCCAACCATTCGATGCCAAAAAAACGTCGTTTAGGGCCTCAAAACGGCTCCGGAAGTTTAGGACCCGAAAACTGCCAAAAATAGTAAATTGTGCTACAATTAAGGAAACTGGAAAACTGAAAGAAACATTGGTGGGGGTCTAAGAGGAATAGGTGGGTGGCCACCAATATCCTCCTGGATCAGATGAGCATGGAATGAGTTACATATATCCCCCCTATTGGGTTGTAGAATGCACCTCTTCTCACAATGTATTTGTGTATACAACACCATACATGGGGCATTGGAGGTTTGGTATTCTTGCTACTTCTCATTTTGAGATGGAAAACTAAGTACATTTCGAAGGATAACTCAATGTTTCATGTTTATGGACAAAGGGTGATTATTTCTTTTCTAGAAAATGAATACACAAAATAAGTTGTGTTTGTAAACCAAAACACTTGTAGAGGTTACTTGTCTAGCGCTAAGAAAAATCCAGGGTTAAGTTTAGAGCCAGAAGAGCAACTGGTGTTTGGCGAAGGGTATAGGGTTTCAAAGAGTTTTTAAGTTTTGAGGTCTTCATTTGTGTCATTTGATTTGCATAAGCACTAAGGACGGCTCAAGGATTTCACCTACTCTTCTTACTGAGTGGATCATAGAGACATCATGGTTAGTATTCCAAAGCTTTCTCTTTTGTTTTCATTGTTTTTCCACTCACTATATACAAGCTAAACTAATGAGAAAGAACCATGATTAATTTATGAATGTAATTTCAAAAACTGTGCTTTAGTATAAGCTATCAATTGCTTTAGTTCTAGGTCATCTCTATCATTGATCAAGATGGTTATTGATGAAGTTCTAGGGTATATCTAGTCATTTACACAGTTTATTTTGGATCTATATTCAATAAATAGTATGTTGTTTTAGTATAATCTATCGATATCATTAGTTCTATGGTGTCTCTAGCAAAGATCAAGATGGTTATTGATGAAGTTCTAGGGAATTCTAGTAATTTACACAGTTTATTTTACCTTTATTTTTAGTAACTCTAGTGTCTCAACACTTAATGAAGAGTTGGGATATAACCTTATATATTTATGTCATGCTTTAATATGTATTGTTGGCCTTAGGATAGTTTGTTGTAAAAGTGTTTTGAAGTCCAACCAAGGTATGAACCGGGTCACGACAAAGTGGGAGTTGAAAAGGGTCAACTCCTTAATTTTGGGGAATTTTTGGGTAATCATTAACACATGTAGTGGGTTAGTTAGGAAGAATTACCACTAATGAGTAGTGGGTGCAGATGCAAAACGACTATTAGTTTCCTATAAAAATGTAATGGGTTGAGTAGATCGAGGGTTGTTATGGTAGAATGAGTCAAAGATTAATGTAATACATGTCAGTTTTGTATGATGTAATGAAATTTAATGAGTAACAGTCATGGAGAAGAATTTTTGTTGATTTGCAGGTTGTGTGGAGATATAATGTACTTAATATTTTGATCAATAAGTCTACAGGTTGTGTGCGTAGGAATAAAGGTTCTAGACATGACTCAGGCCAGATGAAGAGCAGTTTTGTGGTTTTCTCCCATATGGGTTTCCACGTTATGCCTATGTCAAATGGTGTATGCTTATGTGTTTGTATGTGTGTTGTTTTATGATCTTTCACAATTGGTAATGTTATTTATTAAGCATTCAGATAAATAATTAAATGGTAAATGGAATAAACTAGTAAGATGTTACAGAGGGTGTTTTCAGAATTAAGTATCAATGAGATTTTATGTAATAATGTTGTTTTACTGCTGGTTGATCATTGGTATGGAAATATCCCCTCCCGTTGTTGCAGAATCCTATTTATTACAACTCTCATAAGGTATCTCGGGTGAGATGACACTTGCATACCATGTGTTTCCACCGGAGCCTTTCTTTGTCGGGCCGGTACCCTGGGTTTTATTGGACGGGTCGTGAAGGTGAACCTTGGTTGAGCTGAGTTGAGTTAAGCCAAAAAATGGATCTGTTTCCGGGACCAGGATCATTGCAAGGGCAATATGTTTTGGCACCCGAAGAAGCATGAGATTCACGTTTGGGTCGACCAGAAAGCTCAAGAATTTTCACAAAAAGAATGCAAGGGGTAACGACTAACTAAAGGTGAATTGTTGGGAAGGTATGTTTACTCTAATATTCATGAGATATTTTTCAATGAATTTCCCATTGTATTGTATGAATGGTTAGCAAGGTTGGCTGGTCAAAGGAAAAAATTTCAAGGAGGAGAACCTATGGAATGGACTCCTGAACTAATTCAACGATTGGAAAGTGTTAGTAATCATGTTTCTAGGGTTGTTGAATTGAGGGTTTATAGCATTTTGGAGGAGTATATTATTGAGATTGCCATAGATACTATTAGGTCATTTAGTGAAGCTGAGAGGGAATTTTTCCAAGTTCCTAGAGGCATATTTTTCAAGTCTTTAAAGCTTTGGATAAAGATGATGTTGTGTTAAAATGGAATTTTAAGGATAGATTCTGACAAGTGAACCATTGTGCATGGAGGAATTGGGTAGTAACGAGAGGAAGGCTTGGAAAATATGGGTAGAGTAAGTTGAAATGTTACCAGTTGGGAGTGAGACTTACGAAGAGGGTGGTCTCCTAAGGAGTGGGAAAATATTCTGGTCAGGGAAGAGGAGAAGGACTACGATGGAGAAAAAGAGTTGCAGTGCAATCGAAGAGGTGATTAAGAGTTGGTGCTACAGCTCAACGAGGAGTCTTGCAACGAAGAAGACTAATATCACCTTATTTTTTAATACAGGGGAGAGAATTCAGCTCCAAACCAGGCTCAAGGCCATGACATACCTACTACTCTGTGTACATATCTAGTATCTGAGGTAAGACCCAAAATTGTTTCTAAATGTTTTTTATCAAATCAAAGTAATAGTAATAGCCAAGATAGTAGTCAAAAAGTTTCAACTGGTCCAAATGGTGGTTTATCTAATTCAGGATCATGAGTACCCCAAAGGCATATGATGGTCGGGGATGACATGGAATTACCTATATTAAATGGGAATGGGTGGGAAGACCTAGAAAAACACTAATTTTTGTGTGAAGTTATCTGGATCGTGCGACAAGCCGGGGATGAGGCTGTAAAAAGAACTCAGATGGTTACAAAATTTAGGGGTCACGCCATTGATTGGTTTATGAAGTTCTCTATGGTTCCTATTAGGAATCCTAAAAAAACGTTAGCAGAGATTCAAATTGGCATAAAAGAGTTCAAGGAAATCAAGCAAATGCTAGGTGAGTCTATTTCGAATTTTGATAGGAGATTTAAGACTCTAATGGCTAAGTTTAGTTTCCATATGTCTGATGTGCAGCATAAGGAATGGTTCATTTCTTCCCTGTTGCCTCATATTCAAGTTCCCATGATGCAATAAAAGATAGTTTCTCATGTAGAGGCTCGTGAGCTCACAACGAAGTTAGAATCTTTGCCAGTTCTAGAAACAGGCACAGGAATGATGCATATTAAGTCACAATTAGCTATTATGTTGTTTCAAATACAAGATATTAAAAAGGGGAAAGAGGTCCATGAAGAAATATGGTGTACAAAATGAAAAATTAAAGGACATCATAAGGATTCTTGTCTAGCTTTCTTAGATTGCATTGATTCAAGTGCAACAAATCCATTGAATTCACAAGGGATGTCATGGTGTCGATTCTGTCATACCATAGGTCATAAGGAGGAGGAATGATTTTATCTACAGAATATAGTAACTACTCATGCTATCCTTTATTGTAAATTATGTCGATCTCTAGGTCATGAGGAAAATGACTATAGAGCGTACTAGTTTCTTCATGACAAAAATATTGATACTTATTTAATGAAAAACGATGAACAAATGCAAGTTGAGCTAGCGCGAGCAAATTTTCGTCAGCCCAGGGGAGGTGGTAACTTCATAGGATGTGATAGAGGAGGAGGATTTGGTAGATGATGAGGATAGGTTATCTACTATAATTGTGTAAAATCATGACATCATGCCATACATTGTACCAATCCGATGACGATGTGCTCATATTGTAAGGAAATGGATCATATAATTGAGGACTACCCACAACTTATTGCTAAGTGGAAAGCTAAGATTGCTGGGCATCAGAATCCACCACCAAATTTGAACCAGAATGTTCAGAAGATCTCTATTGAACCGAGGGAACCTACTATTGTTGTTATAACTAGGGGAGGTGTTGCAACTGGAGATGATCGAGGAGAAACTTGGCCAGGTATAAGAATACGACCTGTGGTGCAAAGGAAGATCCCATTCGATGTTCATAAGGAGAAAGGAATATTATTTGGTGTAGGAAAATAATTTATGGATAGAAATCGTGCCTCAACATATTTCTATGCCCTAATGTTCAACGAAGGACTGACCATTGATATGCCACCCCGCTTCAACTGATCAATTCCAAGGAGGTCGACAAAAGAGGTGAGTATTTTAAATAATTTTCTGAAGAGGTGTTTAACCCTTGCTAAGAATAAATATGCACTGGAAGAATTTTCAGCATTAATAGAAGAACCACATATGAGTCCATGACCAGGGAAAAGTGTTAACCATATTCACAGAAGGATGCAGACTCGTTGAGAGTTGTGACTGAGTGCTCAGATAGGTGATTACGATATGGATTTCATTTTTTTGGATCTGGAGTCAAATATTGATATTATGAAAAAATAGACCTAGGAATGTATGGGGAAACCGAATTTGGAGGGTCTCCTATCTAGTTAAGATTAACAAACCAGTTGAAGGTTTTTCCAATTAGACGACTACCACAAGTTCCTATCGAGGTGGAAGGCCTTCGGACTTATGCATACTTTGAGGTAATTGAGATTGTCGATGATACCAATCCTTATCCGACACTTCTATGTATCTATTAGGCTATGGGAAACCATACTATTATAAATTTTAAGAAGAAGGTGTTATCATTTGAAGATTCAGAAATGTGGGTGGTCGCACCTATTGATCTGCTAGAAGGAGAGCATTACGTCAAGCCAATAAAGTGAGAATACCAATAAGAATATATGGATAACATCTACAACATTTCCTTTGCAAAATATGATTATATAAATCCTACAACTAGAAGTAAGTTGAGTTGGAAATGTATTATCTCGTGTTCGTCATATTCAGGAGAGGCACTAGAAAACTAGCAGAATTGACCACATGAAGTGTCAATGCGAAAATGTGCAAGGATTACAAAGTATCTGCAATGGGTAGGTACTGAGGTATGTAATCTACTTACTTATAAAGGATTAACTAACATAGACATGTTTTTGACAGAGTTTGAAGACAAGATAATTGAACCTCAATGATTACTAGCTTTAGATGTGGCTCTGAAAGCAACACTTGCAAGATGGTGGGTTGTGCATAAAAAATATATTTAATAATGGCCTTAGTGTTGTAGTATAATAGAAGTAATATTTGGAGAGAATGTTTCCTTTGGTGGGTAAAAAATATACAGGTTTGAAGGATTCTGTTGATCACCTTGAAATATGTCGTGTGACATGGGAGACGGTTCCTCAACAGGAATGGTTGCACTTATTCATGCATACTCTCGATATGATACCTAGAATATGTCGGTTGAGGTGTAATGAAAAAATTTTGATTGGGATGAACTAGGTAATGATTTCCATCATACTTTTAGTTTCGTTGATTATAATCCTATGATTGGTGCTGCCTTACAAGTAATAAAGGATAATATTTTTGAAGATGTCATTGTTCTAGTATAAATTATTCCACAAAGGAATGTGACATTTTAGTGTTGGATGGGTTTCTACAACCTATATGGAGAAATTTAAGATGATGTTCCTCGCAAAATTCATATCCCTGAGTCTAAAGGTATTCGAGAAGTTGAGGGAATGGCTCTGTCGACTGAAAAAAAATTGAAGACTCTGAAAATAAATAAAGTAAACATTTTTTCTCCTAAGAACCTAAAATTTGCTAATATTGGGGATTATTGGGATGCAAAAAAAATGGGAAAAATTATATGTTTACTACATGAGTTCTTGGATTTATTCCCGACCAAGTTTTCAAAAATGAAAGGAATTGTCAGGGACCTAGGTGAGATGAAGATACCATTAAATCCAAATGCAATACTTGTTAAGAAACACCCATACAGATTGAACCCCATATATAAAGAAAAGGTCAGAGCAAAGTTAGACATAATGTTGGATGCAAGGTTTATTGAACCCATCAAAGAGTCGAAATGGATTAGTCTAATGGTAGTAAAAA
This sequence comes from Pseudotsuga menziesii, assembly GCA_001517045.1. Taxonomy (NCBI): domain Eukaryota; kingdom Viridiplantae; phylum Streptophyta; class Pinopsida; order Pinales; family Pinaceae; genus Pseudotsuga; species Pseudotsuga menziesii. Next base: position 95,770 of record LPNX010589492.1, on the reverse strand, counting down.
AATAATTTGTGAGTTTTGTATCTGTCGCGACTTAAGGAAGATGAATGGAACATGTTTGCATGGTCCATTCCTGACACTATTCACAGATGAGGTTCTAGAGAACGTAGGAGGACAAGAAGTGTATTTGGTTACTGATGGGTTTTCAGGATATCATCAAATAAAAAATGCCAAGGAATATCGACACAAAACCACATTTGTTACATAGTGGAGCTTCTTTAAATATAAGGTAATGCTATTTGGAATCAAGAATGCACCTATAATTGTTTCTAGAATAGTGGTTGTTGCTTTCAATGACTTTATTCACATTTTTTTGGAAGTTTATTTTGATAATTGGATAGTGTATGGACTCATTAAGGATCATATTGAAATATTGATAATGATGCTTGAGAGATGTAGGCAATTCAAAATTTCTTTAATCTTGAAGAAATGTATCTAGGGATAATTTTAAGAGCACCCCCAAATTTTGTATCTATAACAAATGGGTGAATCTCCTTAATATATAGGAAAACTTGAAGGTTATTTTATCAATAATATAATATGTATATATAATTTTTGGCTAATGTTTCATTATATTATAGAATCTTGTAAAATCTTGGCAAATATTGTTGATGTAATTGTAACTTTGGAATGTATTCACTTGTATATCTTATGTATTGTACCCCGATGTTTATTCCGGGAAGTGTTTGTAATGTAATTCAGTCATGTCATGCCATGATGTTCCGATCAGGAGTTCCTATAATGTAAACAAGTTATGTCAAGTCATTGTGGGTAACCCTCTTATTGTTCAAGGGTTAAAGTCCCCACAGTTGTGGGGCCCTGGGGTTATTAGACTATCCTAGAGAAGCCGACCCTAGGTGAGTTATTGTAAGTCAGGGGAATAGTCCCCACCGTTGTGTTAAGGATAACTCTCCTTGTTGTTCGGAGGGGCAAAGTCCCCACAAATTGTGGGGCACTAGGGTTATTAGACTCTCCTAGAGATGTCGGCTCTAGTAAGTAATTGTTAAGTGAGGCCGACATGTTGGAGTGGAAATTAATTGAACGAAGGAATATAAATAGAGAGTGAGCCTCTCTATTTATCACACACACACTCACTCATTGTGGCGCATGAGTGAGAGAGAAGTTGCTGGGACAAGAGAGAGACTACTGCTGTCGGGAGATCATCTTTATGTTTTCAGGTTTTACTTTTGGTGTTGATTCTATCTCTGAAGAAGTTGCGGCGTTTTCTCCTTGATGGTTTCCCCGAGGAAAATTCTTTGTGTCTCTTGTCTCTTGTTTTTATTGATGTGCATGTTATTCTCTCAATTAAATATGCTAAGATCATAATACTAGCTTGAATGATAAAAATCTAACATGGTATCAGAGCTAACCTAAGAAGAAGAAATTGTTCAACTGCAGAAGCTAGGGATTCTTACTTTTTGGGTCTCTCTCCACAATCCATCAGAAAACGTATGCTAGGATTACTCTCTATTGAAGGTCACATCTTTTTGTTGAAGCGGAATTCGATTCCGAGCATTTTCATTTTTTGGTGCGGGAAATTAGAGCTTCTTACAAAAGAGGAATTTTTGAGTGAGCCCAGCATAGGATTTCTCTCCTCATCAGAATCAAACTTTAGATACCTAGGTCAATATTTTTGGTTGGGTATAACTCTGAGAAATTCTAACCCTAGTTTGACCTCGGGCCAAAAAAACCCTAAAATACTAAAAATTATAAGTTTTGGTAAATTCAATATATCTTGGGATTGGAGAAGGATCATGAGCAAAAACTTTCATAGACCGAAGATAAAATCCTTATTTACATTTTATCCAAATTTCAGCCTCTGATTCTCTATATTCTAGGAGATATGATCCCTCCAAATCAGGGTTCCAGCCTCTTCCAGGATTCATCCCTAAACAGGACACCTGGGGAGAATTGCTATATCTCGGGCTAAAAAGGTCCAAATTAAATTTATGAAGATGTTACAGAAATGAAATGGACTTTAATTTCTATGGTAGAAGTTTCATACCCCAAAGATGAAACAGTGACACGTGGAAGTCTTTACAAGTTCTCTATGCTGAACAGTCCTGAAATAGGTCACCTTGGGAAAATGATCATAAGTCCCAATTGGTGAAACCAATTCTAATGAAAGATGTGTTTTCGGAACAGGAATAGGAGAGGATACCTTAGTGCAATATTTTAGACACAGAGGAGTATTAATTTCGGAGATATCACAGAAACAGTATCAGGAATTTCTGTAGAAGAAATTGGAAAACTAGGGATTCCTGTTCGAGGAGCTTCCCTCCACTGTTATCAGAAAAGGAGTACATTGGATCGATTGCCTTGAAGATATCTATATTTCTATCCAATCAGATCTAAAAGATTNCCCTAGATCAGCCAGCTCCGAAACCAGGACGGACACCTCAAATCGGTAAGATCTAATCTTTTGCTATTTTCATTTGAGGTTCTCATTTCAAAGTGATCTATCACATCATCTTGATGATAATATTTTTGAATTTAACAACTTCCAAACATGGAAGTATATGATCTCTCTGAAGAAAATGAATTTCTACACCTACATAAGAAGAGAGGTTCCAGTTCCAGAGGGAGATGAGGTTCAAAGCCTTACACAAGAAGAAATTGGTCAAGGCTAAGAATATCATTGTTGATTCAATCATGGATCACCTTGTACCACAAGTGTCTTCCCTAAATACACCGAAGATGTTTGATTCCTTGACCAAGCTATTTAAAGGGAAGAACATAAATCAGAATATGACTTTGAGAAAACAATTGAAGAATGTGAAGATCCAAAATGCAGAGACCATACAGTCATACTTTACAAGGGTCTATGAAATCAAAGAATAACTTGTAACAATAGAAGAAGAAGTGGAGAATGCAGAAGTGGTGATATACACCTTGAATGGACTCCTAGGATCATGGGATTCATTCATGTGAGGAATGTGTGTTGGAAGGAAGTGATTACTTTCAATAGACTCTGGGAAGAAGAAGAAGCTCGAATCATAATAAAGAAGAGAAGATGGAAGCAACTGAAGATCAAGCTCTCACCATCCAAAGAAGATCCCTCAAGCGATGAGGAATATGAAGAACTCAACTCTTAAAGAACCTCTTATCCATCTTAGCATTTGGATAAGAAACGATGTTATTATTAATGAAGAAGATGATGAAGCTGAGGGCTCAAGAAGGAATCTACCCATGAAACAAATAAAGATAAGTATTCAATGGTCATTTCATGATATTGTTTTGTTATGCATTTGTCTATATTCAGTTAATGTATTATGCATGATAGCATGTTTGCATTAATGACAGTATACTACTAATATGCATGTGATGGGTAAGTAGCTCATGGTGCTATACAACTCTCTATTGCTACTTATCTAGAATAAAACCTCTTTTCTGACATATTGGATTAGTGCACAATCCCAATGTTATCCTGGTAGAGATGGAAGGCATCTAGAAAGTTTTCGTGAGATATGGATGAATGTTGTATTGGCTAAAATAGTTGCATGATCATATATTTATGCATACAAATTTTCCATTATGAATATTCCTTATGAAATGTTTCTAACCATACAAATGCATTTGACTTGTAGGAAAGATCACATACATAATCGCCTACAAGAAAAGAAGCATGAGACTTGTTCCGAAGAACAAGTGACGACAATTCAAGATGAAGAATAATATGACAAATGCAACAAAATCATTGATGCAGAACCTTCCAGCTATGAAGAAGTAACTAAGAAGAAAGGGAAGACTAGTTCAACAAGAATGATGTCTAGGATGCAGTATCGATACATGAAGGGAAGTTCGTAGTTCCATCATGTAGTAGATGGAAACATCGTGGGATACCAAGAAAGATTCATAGCACGAGGCTTCTCACAAAAAGAAGGCATAGAATACGAAGAGACATTTGCAGCCAGTGGGAGCTGAGACACATGATAGGAAGAATCATGTGTGCAAATGAAATAAGGCCTTGTACAAGTTCAGAAGACACCCATGGGATAACACATACATGATGAGCTTGATCAAGGTCTTAACCTTTGCTACAAGGTTGAAGATGAAAGCCTATATAGGATGACAAGCTCACAAATGGGTGCGACAAGAACTTTTGAAAAAAAATTCAAGATAGAGGATCTTGGTATCTAGTGACCCTAGATGGATACACAGAATATTAGTAGTAGAGGAAGCTACTTGTCACTCCAGTATAGAATGTTTCAGTGCATAGAGTATGGAAGACAGAGGGAGTATGATGATTCAGAGGGAGTGACTACAGAATATCCTAGGGTTCGACATGGTACGATAGGATGGATAGATTACTAATGACTCTAGGCTTTACTGAGAGTAAAGCGACTTCCAACCTTTGCTTCAAGGTTGAAGGCGAAAGATCACTAATGCTCCCGTTATGTGTCGATGCACTATTTTCTAGGCATGGGGGTGTGGCAGAATGTGGATGGAATCTTCCTCAGACAAGGGAAGTAGGCAATAGAGAACCTGAAGAGATTTGGAATGATGGATTGCAAGGCTATAACCACACTTATGGCATCGAACCTGAATCTATTGAGTGATTCTTCATCAAAAGTAGTTGATGCTATGATGTATCGTCAGATGATTTATTCCTTGTTATACCTAATGAATACGAGACCAGATATTTGCTTTGCTATGAACACATTGAGACATGTTCACTTGATGATTGCAAAGCATGCAGTGAGGTACCTGAAGGGTACAATTGATTATGGGCTCAAGTATGAGGTGAATCAGAAGATTAACCTGGAGGGTTATGTGGATTCGTACTAGGAAGGTAGTGCCATTGATAGGAAGAGCAATTCGAGGTGGTACTTCAGTATGAGATCAAGTGTGATCTCTTGGTTTGGCAGGATAGAGTCCTGCATGGTGCTGAGTATAGTTGAGGAAAAATATGTTGCCACTTGCTATTTGGGAGGTAGTATGTTTCTTTTGAAAACTACTATTTGATTTGCTTGATCTGACTTGCATTTTTGTATGATGTAGAGAGGAGTAGTGAAGATCCAGTATGTGATACAGATCAAGATCTCTCGAAAGAGGGAGTTCTATCATAGTTGATGAGACAGGCTGTCTGAGCATAAATCCTGGCGAGGTTTGTAGGTTGCTCAGATGTAAATAGACCTGTACGCTATCCTTGGATGTAATCTGACCTCGCGAAGCTCGTAGGTTATCCTTGAACGTAATCAGCCCTGACGTGATTCTATGCTAGAAATGGCCAAAGTGAAGTTTGAGTACTTCAGGGAGAAGCTTGGTTTTCTCCAAATCGAGATTCCCTCCAAGGGGAAATGATGAGACCTAGAGCCATTCTGACATTGTGAGAGGATTGGTTCCATCCATGGTAATATGTAAGGGCTGAGAAATTCTATCATGGTGAGAGGATTGGTTCCTTCCATGTCAGATGTGAAGGCTAAGCCATTATGATGTGACTGTAGGATTGGTTCATACATGATCAGATATAAACGCTGAATGCCATTCTTGGAATGGAGGCACCTGGTCAGTTACCAGGAAAGCTCAGTCTGGGACTGAGGACCATTCTGATGTGACTATAGGATTGGTTCCTACATGATTAGATGTGAGTGCAGAGCCATTCTGAGGCGATTGTAGGATTGATTCCTACAATGATCAAATGTAAGTACAGAGCCATTCTGAGGTGATTGTAATATTGGTTCCTACAATGATCAGATGTAAGTGCAGATCCCTTTCGACATGGAGGATTGGTTCCTCACATGGTTGAATGTAAGTGCTGGGCCTTTTTGACATTGGTTGTCGGATGTGAGTGTTGGGACTTTCTGACAGTGTTGTGGGATGTGTTCCCACATGGTCATATGTGAGTGTTGGGCGTTCCTTTCTGATATGATTATAGGATTGGTTCCTACATGATCAGATATAAGTGTTGGGAAGGCCATTTTGACTTAGGGTCAGATATAAGTGCTGGAAAAGACCTACATGGAGGCTAGGCTGACAACCAGCATGAAAAATGGTTGGCTCTATAGAACTTCCTATGACGAGAAGAATCAAGAGATAGCACTTGTGATGATGATCCAGCAGAGATGTTCCAGAACCAGAGATGATCCAGATTGAGTGATGATCTAGATCCAGTGATGATGATCTAGATCGAGTGATGATCCATATTTAGTGATGATGATTGAGATCGAATGATGATCCAAATCCAGATAAAGATGACTTGAATATGAATATGACTTGAAGATGAAGATGACTTGAATATGACGAGGACTCGATGATGATCTAGATGATACAGAGAAGAAGACTTGTGCTGATAAATTGTTTCAAGAGAATAACTTCCTAGTTAAGAGGGAGTGTTGATGTAATTGTAACTTCAGAATGTATTCACTTTTATATCTTATGTATTGTACCCTGATGTTTATTCCAGGAAGTGTTTGTAATGTAATTGAGTCATGTCATGCCTCGATGTTCTAATCGGGAGTTTATATAATGTAAATAAGTCATGTCAAGTCATTGTGGGTAACCCTCCTATTATTCAACGGTTAAATTGCCCACAGTTTTGGGGCCCTAGGGTTATTAGACTATCATAGAGAAGTTGACCCTAGGTGAGTTATTGTAAGTTGGGGCAATAGTCCCCACCGTTGTGTTAAGGATAACTCTCCTTGTTGGTTGGAGGGGAAAATTCCCCACAAGTTGTGGGGCACTAGGGTTATTAGACTCTCCTAGAGATGTCGGCTCTAGTAAGTAATTTTTAAGTTAGGCCGACATGTTGGAGTNATATAAATAGAGAGTGAGCCTCTCTATTTATCACACACACACTCACTCATTGGGGCGCATGAGTGAGAGAGAAGTTGTTGGGACAAGAGAGAGACTACTGCTGTCAGGAGATCATCTTTATGTTTTCGGGTTTTACTTTTGGTGCTAATTCTATCTCTGAGGAAGTTACAGGGTTTTCTCCTTTATGGTTTCCCCAAGGAAAATTCTTTGTGTCTCTTGTCTCTTGCGTTTATTGTTGCGCATGTTATTCTCTCAGTTAAAGACCCTAAGATCATAATTCTACCTTGAATGATAAAAGTATAACAAATATTTCACTAAGTTATCAAATATTGTAAAATCTTGGTGAATATTTCACTGAATTTTAAAATATTGTAAAAACTCTGTGAATCTTTCATCAAATTATAAAACCTTGTAACATATGGTGAATCTATATCTAGGAAGACTAATCTTTTGATTTTGCAGATTACTAGGGTAGTGTGATAGAAGAGCATATACCAGAGCTTGACTCTCTTGACTCCTATACCCTCAAATGAACAAATGCATGAATGAGGAGAGGAGGGATTTATTTATACATTTCATAAGAAGTATTGGGTTACTCATAATTGGAGGTGTGGGTGAAACACAACTACACTAACTATATTAAGTGAAAGTGGGCACTCCACTTTTTATCTCGCCCCTTAATGGTCCAACAGTCATGTGGGAACCCAAATCTTCAAATACCGACAAACTGATAAAATTGAGCACTTTACACTATAGAGTGATTATGGAACCTACGAACCACTATTACAATGTGGAATATTTTTTAGACCCACAACCTTAATATAGTGTTTGAATTTCCAACTAGATTATTTTCCAAATATCTCCTTTTTAAGCTACCCTCTAATAAAAAAATAACCTACTTATTTATTTATAGATATGAATGCCACTTTTCTTGTTCTTTTGTTGACAATCAAAATGTGAATTATGTCATTTGATTTAAATTTTTTAGAGTTAGTTAGGAACTTTCAATGGTTATTAGAAATAAGAACATACACTACCAATAATAGAAAGCACATTAAAACATCATCATGCATATCATTAAAACTACTATGTTAAAGACTACTTTTTCTCAAAATAATTGAGGAGGTGTTTGTATCCATATTACTGAAAATTTTGAAAGCATGCAAAATGTGGTAAAATTGTTTTAGCACCCTCATTGAATACAAAAGACTAGATATCAAATAGCATAACATTTACATCTCAAGTCAAACATGCCATGTACATATTATATACAATCATGATGAAAATGAAGTATCGTGTTCCAACTAAATTATATATTTATCATAAACTAATAGATTCATTTCTAGATGATGATATAAATTACACATCAAAACAAATCACCAAATTTTTTGTTTACTTCTGAATGACCCTTACAAAAAACAAAATATCATAAAACAAGTAATGAACCCAACAAATTTAGGTCATAAATAAAATTGACGAGCTTGGAAATATGAATAAAAAAATCTACCAGTCATGAAATTCTCAAAACAAATAAAAAATATACTAGTATACTTTGGACAAATCTACAATAGCCAAAATAATGACCATTCCGCTATATCGCCGCCATTAAAATCAGTGTGCATTCATTTATATTACAAATATCCCAAAATTAACAATAATAGACATAAAATATTAGCATATACACTCTCATTAATGCCTTCGATCCAATAATAGTTGCCTAGCAAGGTCCTTATAAAAGCAAATTTTAAACAACTCAATCAAATTCAATTTAAATATATAAAAAACATGTGACGTCTCTCCATCAATAGAAGTGCCCACTAACAAAATATAAATATCGATAGTTTAAACATGACAAGGAATAAAATAAATCATATCTTTTGAGCTCTAAAAAAATGATGATCTTGGCAATATGAATAAAAAAATCTACTAGTCACGGACTTCTTAAAACAAATAAAAGAATCTACCAGTATACTTTGGACAAATTTACAAGAAGATAACCAAATTAATGACCATTCCGCTATCTCCCCACCATTAAAATAAGTGTGCATTCATTTATATTACAAATATCCCAAAATAAACAATAATAGACATAAAATATTAACATATACATTCTCATTAATTCCTTTCGGATCCAATAATAGTTGCGTAGCAAGATCCTCATAAAAGAAAATTTTAAACAACTCAGTCAAATTCAGTTTGAATATATAAAAATATGTGATGTCTCTCCATCAAGAGAAGTGCCCACTAACAACATATAAATATCAATAGTTTAAACATGACAAGGCATAAATAAATCATATATTTTGAGCTCTATAACACTTTCATGAAACCAATACTCACAGGATAGAATAAAACCCTAATAACACGTAATGAGCCCTAAGAATCAAGAGTTACCTAGAATTCAAAAGGCCTAAAAAATAATCCATGATAAAAGGTAAATTTACAATATAATAATCTATTGTAATTGTGGATAAAAAGCATAAAGAATGATAAAAGCATACCACATAAATGATTGGATAAAAATTCTGATTTTAGTTTGTATTCTCTGATAAATTGTATGTGCAACATGCCGCTTCAAGACATGAGCTTTCGGAAATGGATATGTTATGTGAAGATTAAAATGTCAAGAAAACTAAGAATGAAAACTGGAATCACATCAACTAGAACCTTCACCCTACAAGAACAATCTAAAGTGGGTGAACCATGAATCACTGTAGCCTTTATATTGAAAAAAATAGTCCTTGATTTTCCCTCTAATACTAGAAATCAAAGACTCAAAGAAGGTATCACATGAAATTGACTAAAAATACAAGAAAATTCAACAATATTCCTGAATTGCAAGGTAAATGGAGGGCGAAATAACCCTTGGGATCCTCCATTACTGAAAATTGGGGGCGAAGGAGTGATTTCACTATATTTTGTCTATAAATTGGGGGATGGAAGATAGATTGGAGGGATATTTTCGCTAGGGTGAAAATAGTTTTTTTTAGTTTTCCTTATCAATATATAAGAGGCTATTCATTTTTTTTCCTAATAAATATTGGGTGAATATATTTTAGCTGAAAAAATTCTTTCCATATAATAAAATAGCCCACTAAATTTTTGTAAACCCCTTAATATAGCCCATGGGCTATATATAGCCCCTAAAATTATCCATGAATGTATCTTTTGTGCTTCATTTGGTTATTTGTTGGGTCATGTGGTCTATTGAGAAGGAATGATGAAGGACCCTGCGAAGATTGCTATTATTGTCGACCTACCTCCACCTTCGTCAGTTAAGCAATTAAGGACTACACTTGGCCATACAAGGTATTACAAGAAGTTTATTAAATGGCATGTAGAGATCATTGCCCCAATGGGAAATTTATTAAATAAGGATGTCAAATTCCAATGGAAAGAAGAATGTCAGAAGAGTCTAGATGTCCTTAAAGAAAAGATCGTTTCAACACCCATTTTGGTATTTCCTGATAGGCGAAAGGTATTTCATGTCCACGTTGATGCTTCGTTGAATGCGCTAGGATCAGTGTTGGCACAGCCAGGTGAGGGTTCTATTGACCATCCCATTGTATTTGCTAGTAGGAAGTTGTCGACTGCAGAAAAGAACTATATGACAATAAAGTGGGAAGGACTTGCAATGGTATATGCATTGCATAAATTTTGACACTACTTGTTAGGTGGACACTTTAAAATGTTTACAGACCATTCTACTTTGAAGTACTTAGTTAACAAGCCCATTTTGGGGGGGGATATCTATCGATGGCTTCTTCTCTTCTGAGAGTTTGATTTTGAGATTATTGTGAAACTTGGAAGGTTGAATGTAGGTCCTGATCACCTGTCGAGGTTGGAAACCGAGGAGGACCATCCTAGTTTATATGATTCCCTTCTCGATGCACAATTGTTTGCAGTAAATATGGTTGATGACTACTATGAATAAATTGTGTGTTTCTTGTCCACATGAAATGCACCAGAGGGGTTTAATACAACATAGAAGAAACAGTTGGTTGTGAAAGCTACAGATTTTCAGTTGATAGTAGGGAATTTCTATAAATTGGGACTAGATGAGATAATTCGCTGCCCTGTTTTGGAACATGAGCGACCATTGATATTAGCTGAGCCACACACTAGTTTCGCCATAGGTCACTATGCATAAAAAATGAAAACACACAAAATTTTGCAGGAGGGATTATGGTAGCCTACCATTCATTTAGATGCTATGGAATACTCTCACTCTTGTGATATTTTTCCAACGCATGGGGAACCTTCGCAACGAGATGAGATGCATTTGGTTCCATAGGTAACTCTAAAGGGATTCGATAACTGGGTCGTTGATTTTTTGGGTCCCATTAACCAACAAAGTAAGCGGACACATGCATGATATATAATTACTATAACATATTATTTAACCAGGTGGGATTAAGCCGCACTTATTAAGCATTGCACTGGTGTGATTGTTGTTAGATTTTTTTTTGAAAATGTGGTCACAAGGTTTGGGTGTCCAAATTTTTTTATAAGTGATCAAGGTACATATTTTGTAAATATATTCATTGAGGAATTAACTACAGAATTTCAAATTCAACATAAAAAGGAAACACCTTATCATCAACAAGCGAATCAAGTTGTTGAAGCCTTTAATAAAATTCTAGAGCATGCATTGACAAAGATGTGAACTGGCAACTGAGATGTCTGGGATCAAAGGGTATCTGCAATTTTAGGGGCCTATCATGCGACTTGAAAAAATATTACAAGGAACACTCCCTTTTGACTGGTTAATGGACAAGAGGTTGTTATGCCAATGGAGTATATTGTAACTAGTTTAAGGATCAATTCAGTTACTGAAATGAAAAATGTAGGTGCAATTGAAGAAATACTAGCCCAGTTATTGCAGTTGGAAGAAGATCACTTCATTGTAGGATATCATCAAAAGATTGAGAAGGAGCAACAAAAGGCTTGGCATGACCAACATCTTAAGTTCAAGCAATTTCATCCAGGTGATTTTGTTCTTCTATATGACAATAAATTTATAAGACACCCTCCTAAGATTCATAATCATTGGTTGGGACCTTATGTTGTTACTTATGTCATGGATGGATGTGAAGTTAAGTTGCATAAATTAGATGGTACTCCCTACAACAGGTTCGTAAATGGGAATCAGATAAAACCCTATCAAGATTGTCGTTCATCGCTTGATTGATTCGAAGTTGTTTAATGTTGTAAATAGTTGTTATAAAAAAATGGGTCTTGTATATTAGTTGGAAATTGTTTGATGAAGTCAGTATATAGGTTGTTCCATGATATATTTATGGCGCAAGATCAATTTGTGACACATTGTAGTTTCAGTTGCAAAAGATTTTGGTGGCGAGATTTTTTGTCAAGTCTATAATTAATGCGTAATAATTTCTTGCTTTTATGGTGAGGGAAGTGATGGCCTTAATAGCGCTTTATCATAAATGCTTAAAAATACTCCACTGTGTCAAAGGATTATCCGCCATCTTTTTCCATTTAATGCATATTATAATGACCCATGTGATTGGCCAATTTTCCGCATGCGTAAGTCTATTTAATCTCCATGCATGGTCTAGTTGTTCATTACATCAAAATATGTGTTTATTGAGCCAAGAACTTGTTGCGGCTACAACTGTTCTCCCCAAATTTCTTAAATTTGGGTCCCCTCCTCATAATTTAGAATTGTTTTAATCGTTGGACCCTTGAGCCATTTTGGGCATGCTTTATTTTTGAATGACTTTGAATATTGATTGTCAGCCTGTTTTAAAAGTGCCGTGTTTGAATTTCGTGATGGGTCGTGGATGTGAGTCTGTTTTGTTAGCCGAGGATAAATCAAATATTTTTTTCTTTAAGGCCGTTGTTGTGGAAGTAGAGCGGGTTTAACCTTTGTTGATTCTTAAATTTTTTTGAGCACTTAATGTTTATTGATCAGGTGTCTTACTATGTTAAATCGGCGGCTGATGGCCTTTTCCCTTCCGCCATTGCGGCTCCCAAATCGATTAGCCATCCAAAGTATGAAGAGATCCGACTGCCGATGCGTGTTGACCTTTTCGTCGCATACCTGTAGTGTTTTCTTTTCCGTCGTTGCAGCTGGGAAAGTCATTTGGCTTCCGATGTAATGTCTTTCGACTTTCGATTGAGCTTTTCTCACCCGTGTTTCAGATGTCTCTAGCTCTTGTCTCTTCCATCGTTGCAGCTAGGAAATTCATTTAGCGTCTGATGTAAAATTTCTTTCAACCTCCGATTGAGAATCTTCCCTCCCTCAGCTATCGTGTCCCTAACCTTCCGTTTCCGTCGTTGCGGCTCCCAAATCAATTTGCCACCCGAAGTGAAAAGTGCTCTGCAACCGATGCAAGTTACTTGTTCATTTTATTTTCCTTTCCCACCACTGCGGCTGTGTGAACCAATTGGATTTCGAAGTCATTATCATTCCGGCGTCCGATTTAAAGTTTTCCCACCGGTGGATTGGTCTACCCTTCTGATGTCAATATTTTGAGCCACCGAAGAGTTTCCTGTTGACCGTCGTTGGCTAGGTTTGTCAAGCCTGTAGGTGGACAAATCAGTATAAGTGGCCATTTCCTGTGGATTAGCCATTTTAATTGATTTAATTTGACATTTCATTTTAGCATGCAATCCCGGTGAATGATGCACGATTGATCAATTGCAGGAAAATCGAAAAGACTGCTCATTTTTCCGCGACGTGAAGATACAGATGGGAGACAGGAACTCAAGGGGCACAAGCTAAGGAAAAGACAAAATGCCATGGCAACAAAGGCATAGACCCAAAATATCTATCTGTTACTAATCAGATCATGAACGCATATAGAAAATAAGATGAGAAGATGAAGCGTTCGAGGGACTGAAAAGTCACACGTTTGGGGGGAGCCCAAACGATCTGCTGTTATAGTTTAAATATGGAAAAGTTATAACTTTCAAAGGAATTTTTCCCTGGAAAAACTTGTACACCATTTGCTTGTAAGAGGAACTATTTCATTTTACAATCAGAAACTACAACTTTTGCTTGCTGGAGAAAGCGAAATGTGGAATGCATCAATGTGATTAAATGAACAATGTTGAAGGGGAACTATTTCGTTTTCAGCTGTGTTTCATTAACTGTGAGAGTGTTTAACTTCCTAAACCTATGTTCTTGTTGAATGTTCTTCAGTATATTTTTGTGATGTTTTCCACTATGAGTAATAAATGTTGTCCATAAACAATTGGCTATCTGGTTGTTCAAATATCTGTAATTGTACATGTGTCTTGAAAGAAGTATCAGCTATCTGTAACTCTTCATAATGCATGTACAAAATATATTACTCACCAATGAATGATAATCCTGCTCCCTAGGGATAGTTTAGGTAGTTAGTTTTAATTTCTTGTTGTATGTGATTTAGATGCTTGTGAATGCTAAGACGAGAGGTAAGAACCTGCGCATCACGTTGTGACTGCTCCTTGCATCTTATCACCCTGCATGGTTAGTTAAGCACTTGCATATCATACTTAAGTAAAAAATACACCGTGGACCGGGCCGCAACCAGTAAAGCCTTTGTTTTTGTTACTTTGACCTACGGTAGCCGAACCGCAAACTGGACGGATTCCCCATACCAAACAGTCACGGGCTAGTTGGGAACGTTGACTGGGGAGAATCCCTTACTGTTGTTGCCTGCGAATTTCTGGGCCTCAACAGTTTTGGCGCTAGAAGGATGGCCGCCGGTGCATGGCTGGCCGCGGAAACCCGTTTTCCCGAGATTATTCCACTGGTAATAGTTCTGAAAGTAGTGGGCTTCATAATCCAATTCCGGAAGAAAGAGAACATCTATAATCTGTTGGCAACGAAGTTGTTAATGATCTGAGAAGACACACCAGGGCATATGTAAAGAAGATTGGAGGATTTCCAATCATCCCTGAATTGCCCAGAAGAGAATACAAAAAGAAAGATCGTCCTGTAGTAGAAGACTCAGTGCTGGTTGGAGACTGGGAAGAACTTGTAGAAACAACCTTAAAAGAAGTTGTGCTACCTTTGAATCAAGAAGGCCTAGATACCCCTCATAGTTCTCCTGCTCATACTCCAGTTGAGTCACCTCCTCACTCTCCACCTAGACTCATGGCGGGAGTAAATGTTAATCCACCACCTAACCCACCAAATCCACCACCTGCTTGGAGAGCCAGATCACCGTTAAACCTGACACCTCCATTACATGACCTACCTCAAGCCTTTGACAAGATGTTGCCCAAGTTCGACCCAAATGAGAAAATATTAGTAGATGATCACCTACAAAGTTTTTACTTGGAAATTGAAGGATTAAGGGCCGTGGAGTATGAAGATGTAGTCTGCAGACTATTCCCGTATACCCTTAAAGGAGCTGCAGCATCATGGTACTTTGGGTTTCCTACTAATTCTATCCCTGATTGGGATACCTTCAAAAGAATTTTCAGAATTAAGTATGCAACTCAGAAAACTCATGCAGCCCTCATGAAAGGGCTATGCGCCTTGAAGAAAGAAAGAAAGGAAAAGGTGCACAGTTTCACACAAAGTTTTGCAGCCTATCTTAAGAATTTTTCTGAAACGGATAAACCTTCAGACAAAGTTTTGATTGAATATTATACTTCAACTTTAGGCCCTGATTTGGCCATGTTTGCCAAAGGTAGGGACAAGCCTACTTTGACGGAAACCTATGAAGAGGTAGAAGTAGTGGAAGCTGAAAGAGAAAGCATTGAATATTATCTAGAACAGTTAGGAGAGAAAGGTGCAGGAAGGAAAGCCTTATTGTTTACTAATCCTAAGGAAGAGAAATCGCCAGATTATGAAAATATGGCAAAAATGATGCAGAATCTTTCCAACAAAATCATAGATTTGGAGAAAGAGAAGGAAACACAAAAGTTTTATAAGCCATATTATAAGAAAAGAGAGGATAACAATCAGTCTCAACCTCCTCCTCACAATACTGCATCTATGAATTTAACAGAGGTAGGCATGGACAATTTTTGCACCTTCCACCAGCAGCCACACTCAGAAAAGAATTGTCCTCAATGGATAAATTCGATGATGTTGGAACAAGAAGAGGAAAAGAATTAGGGCCAGGGATGATTTTAAGAACCCCCCCTAGATTTATATGTATAAAAATTGGGCGAATCTCTCCGATATATAGGAAAATTTGAAGGCGATTTTATCAATAATATAATATGTATATATATAAAATTTGGTGAATCTTTCATTTTATTATATAATGTTGTAAAATCTTCGCGAATCTTTCATTTTATTATATAATGTTGTAAAATCTTCGCGAATCTTTCATTTTATTATATAATGTTGTAAAATCTTCGCGAATCTTTCATTTTATTATATAATGTTGTAAAAACTTGGAGAATATTTAACTTCATTATAAAAAATTGTAAAAACTAGTGAATCTTTCACTGATTTATAGAATATTGTCAAAATAAAGGAATAACAATATTAGTCAAATAACATGAATCACATCATCAACAACATAACACGTAGACTCACAAGTCACAACAGGAAGGTGTCAGTGAAACACAATAAACTGGTTAAACATCAAAAAAACGTTTAGATTACTTATTTTTCGGTTTAAATATATAGTTTTATGAAAAAAATTACCTGTATTTGCTTGGCAAAATTCCCTATAACAGGAAAATTGCCAGTCAAATTCCAATTCTAGTTACGACCACTTGTTGATAGGATTTAGTCGATTTAATATTCCAAACAATCAACTTGCATGGCAAAGAAGTTAAGTTATAATCATTGTACTCTAATGGTCAATATAATTCATAAAATCATTGTACTAGAATGGCCACTTTCCTTTCTTGTCACATGGATGGTTCGGATTTGGTCCTTAACAATGGTACTCAATATTTTTTTACTATAATTACATTTGTTCCATGAAATGTTTACTACATAATTTTAGTTCAATCCTCGACAACTGCATTGAATTTTTTTTCTATACGTATCATCAATTTGATCATGTATGTATGCTACAACATTTTATTGTAATAGTCAATCCAAAATCCCCACATGTTCAAACATTTGAAAGTTCATTAAAACTTATAGTTTCTTAAATTAAAGTTCATGTAATAAAATATGTCAAAATTGAGAGGGTAACAAAACTTTCCTACTCATAATTATAATTCCATGTTTGGATTTTATATTGTTAAAGTGTATTTTTCTAGTGCAACCACTCGAAAATGTCTAATATCTTGCATTTATTTGACTGTGTGAAAATCACCCATATATTAAGCAACTTGGAATGCTCTTCAATTTTTATATAGACTTTGTCACATATCCGATCTCTGTTTCAGAGATGTGGTATCATTTTGTTTTTAATTTATGTACTAATAATTTTTTAGGTCTAGCCCCAATTCATTTTCACTACTCTTAGGGCACCAAATCCAAAATATTTTTAAAATCTTGCATCTATTGTTGCATAGGTTTCTTTTTCTTTTCATTCCTTACCCTCCTCCTTGTTCTTTCTTTTTAATTTTTTTTAATTTATTTCCTTTCATTTCTTTATTAAAGTGTCTTATTGGTTTTTTAAAAAAACCATTTCATGTGGTGTTTTTTAATTGGATGTTAGGTTTCACTCCTTTAGAGTAAGTCCTGAGCCACGTTATTTTGTGTTTTTCCCCATCATTGATAATGAAATGACTAACAATTGTGACTCATGTGGTTGTAAAATAACCCTTTCCTCGTAAACACTACTTTATAACCCATACCAGTAGAAAGGTTCCAAGTGTCCCCTTTTTCTTAGACAAAAAAGGATTAAGTGATGTGTTTGTACATGGTGAATGAAACCTTTTTTATCGTTCACAAATATCATCTATGACTAATATTATTGTAGGTCATAGTACCCCTACTATACTAGTGTGTAACTATAAAACGTGCACCAATTGATTTCTCCCATGTATCCATCCCATGTCTGGCATGAAAGGATTAACACCCTATCATCTTCCTTGTGGGATCCTTAGTGACAATTGATGGATAGGATCCTTGAGAATTTGAGACCCTCTTTGTACTAGTGCCCAAATTTTTAACTTTCACAAATAATAATAAACACATTACCATTGTCGTGCATCACCTTACACTATGGCCACATGATAATAAACACCAGGAAGCATGTTATTTACAGAGTAATGTTTTCAACATTCTATTTCAGTGAGGCATCTATCACTTTTCCACTCTCAATTTAGCTCCAACATCCCCTCTAGGAATCACATCAATAGTTGAGACATCTCTTTGAGACTTAATTCCTTTCCCTTGAGCCATTCCTAAATGGGGAGGAAAACATCGATGGTTTCAACTTCAATTGATAGAAAAATAAGGATGATTTTGACTTAAACTAGAAGGAAATGATGAAGAACACACTTAATAAAGGAGGATACACCTAGCCAAGGAGGGCACAACCCCATACATCAACATTTTGTTTAATTGTTTTGCAACCAATTAACATTGATTGCTTTTGTGAAGAAAAAGCATCTTGTATCTCATGATGTGAACTTTAAAGTGATAATGGACTATCTAATGGATGTTTCAAATGTTGGTGCTAAATTATGCAAAATGAATGAAGTTTTTATTGCCATAGAGGATAATAATATGTACTTTAAGTTGGATAAAATAGTATCTCGGATAAAATGTCTAAATATGTCTATTGGCAATGGTATTGGATACATTGTGAAGGGAAATATGTTCCATATATGTACTTTAGATGTAAGACAATGTTAAGATGATAAAAAAAATGCGTGACTCTATGTGTCCAACAGCATGCAACAAAATATGCAAAGAGGTAAGGAAAGAATGTTGGTGATGTGTTACTTGAGACTCCGATCCAATCCTAGTAAATGCATATTAATATCTCCAATCCTAGCAAATGACAATAGAAAAATATGGTTTATTTTGGTCAGAAAAGGCTGACCATGTTGGACCATTGTCAAAGATGGTTGACAAATCATGAAGAACTAAGCTCAACTATAGTGAACCACAGTTGACTATTTTATATGCATAGTTGACTGTAGTGCATCCTAGTGGACAATAATTAACTTTTATTAGTATTAGTTGAGCATTTTAATGAAAGGTGCTAAATCATAGTTGAATATTTTTTTCCATAATCAACTTAAGCTAACAAATTTTAACCCTGTTTTGAAATATGGTTGACTAAGTTTAACCATAGTTAAGCAAAGGTGATTATTGTTCGACCATAGTTGACCTTAATGCATCATGCTTGACTATTGTTCGACTATGGTCAACCATGGTTTATATTAGTGAAACTCGGTTGTGTATGGTTGAGTGACTATTATTTGACCATCATTAATTTTGGTTGAATTAGTCAACCATGTTTGACTTTTAGAAAGCATGGTTTCCTTTTCTTAGCTAAGTTTGACTATGTTTGACCACATTAACCATGTTAATTAAAGGTGTTAATAGATTGTTGACCATTTTTTATCATATTGAATAATGGTTAACAAAGTTTGACCATGCTTGAACATGGATGACTAATTTTGACCATAGTCAAGTATAAGTTGTTGTTGTTTGGCCATGGTTTATTTTAGTGAACGATGGTTGGATATGGTTGACTTAGTTAAGCATGTTTTACATTAATAAACCATGGTTCACTTTTCTTACCTAAGGAATGCACCACGGTTAACTATTGTTTGAATTTTCTTAACAATGGTTTACTTTAATGAACCTACGGTTGTGTATCATTTGTCAACCTGGTCAAACTTTGTCAACTTGGTTAAATGATAGTTAACTAAGTTTGACCATAACAAACCATGAATGACTATTATTTGTACATTGTCGACCTTAGCATACCATGGTCAGCTTTAATGCACCATGGTCAACTATTGTTTGAACTTGGTTAACCATGGTTTACTATAGAGAAGCTTGGTTATATATGGTTGACTTTGGTTAGGAAATATTAACCTTTTTTACCAACATTGACGATGGTTGGCGATGGGTGACAAATGATCATTATATAAGTTAGACCATACTTTACAATGCATCAATATTGTTTAACCATGGATGATTTTAATTAACAATGGTTGACATTAGTGAAATATCCTTGAATTTAATGAATTCTTGATTATTTTCAATGACTTTAGTTTCTGTAAGTTGACTTTAATTGACCATGGTTGACATTAGTAAATTATGGTTGATTTTGGTGAGATATTGACCTTGTGTAACCATTGTTTACCATGGTTGACAAAGGGTGGATAACTAAGTTAAACTATAGTGAACCATGGTTGACTATTGTATTTTCATGGTTGACTTTAGTGCACCATGGTGGATTATAATTAAAGTTTTCTTAGCAATGGTTGACCATTTTAATGAAAGGTATTAAATGATAGTTGAATAATTTTTTCCATTTCAACTAAGGATGAAAAAGTTTCACCATGTTTTGAAACATGCTTGACAAAGTTTAACCATAGATAAGCAAGGGTGACTACTCTTTGACCATGGTTAACTTTATTGTGTTGTGCTTAGCTATTGTTTGATTTTGGTCAACCATGGTTTACATTAGGGAACCTTGGTGTGTATGGTTTAGTTTGATTGAGTGGCATTGACTATGTTTCACCACAACTGACAAACCATTATTGGCCATGGATTACTTTATTAAGTCAATGTTATTTTTTTCACGTGATTCATGTCCTAAAATTTTCTCCGTGAACCCTAAGCCATGTGGAGATCACAAACATTGTTTGAATATCTTAACTTAGTTAACATAAATACTAGTAACAACCATATTAATAATACTAATGTGTTCAAATATGTGTGAATTTGATATGTATATTATAGAGAAAAACATTACCAATGTGCCAAATTTATATCTATCCATAGGGTTATTGCTAATTAAGATCGACATATAAAAATATCTCCAAAATATTAATAAATTAATTAATATTATTTACTTAATTATAATATATTTATTGTATTCCATATTGCATATTGTTTTCACAGTATGTAATTGGATATCCTTCAAAAATGGATAAGGATTCAAAGTACTTTCCAATTGTGAGTGAGATTTAGATTGAAAAATTGAACATTAAATATAATTTGATAGACCAAAGTGTTACGGGTATAATATTTTCATACTTTAAGGTTTTAAAATTTCAAACCGTGTGAATAGGTATAAAATGATAAAATAAAATTATAAAGAAAATTTGGATATTTTTAAAATATTTAATTCACATTACGTTGGAATTTCAGGATTTTAATGTTAATTAGCCAAATTTGGGTAGTATCCTTCACTCGAGAGGTAAGGTTAAAGAATTAACATCGTGGAATTCAAAGAAGTAAGGATGTGATAATGCGCTAATGGCAGAAATTCGTTTTGAAGGATCCAATTGCAACATTTTCTGCACATACAAAATGTTATTATTAAAAACTATAAGATTCATTCTAAAGAATTTACTTGTTAGTACAAAAGCTTACCCATAGAAAATCACAACCGCAATCATCTAAACCTGGGATAACATTACTCAAATCCTTTGGCTTAAACTTTGGAAAGTCTGTCTTCCAGTATGGAAGTTCTGTCACGCCAAGCCATACATCTTCATTGGGAGTACCAAGTAACCTGCATATGATGGTTAAATTATCAATACTTATTTTACATCAACATAGATTCATCATTTTATTTTAAAATAAGATCTACTAAACTTTCAAAGAGAAAAATTTAAACTCTTCTTTAACGTTCACACTCTAATGCTTTAAAAGGATCTCTGAGCTCAAAGAGTTACACATAAAGCATAAGAAACTCACTAGAATATTTTTCTAAGCTGATCCCACTCCGACCTTCCTTCAAACAAAGGTGGCTTTATATGTAGTTCAGCTGCATCACTCATAAAATCAAAGCAGTTGAAATATATGCCAAAACTTGTCAATTATAAACAGAAATTTCACATCCAACTGAAAACATAAATCTCTCCTATGATTAAAATGAAATATATACCAAAAATGCACCCAATAGCCCACATATCAATTGCAAAAGACTAAATCCTTTTCTCCCAAGAGCAATTGCAATTCAGGTGCCTTGTACCAAAGAGTTACCACCTGCAAGCACCCAAATGAATATTTTCAAACTGTAATTTATTGAAGATGCAGTTAAAATTAAGAGTAAGTAATTGATATTGACTAGACCCAAATTCTTAGAAACAATTTAAAATTCCCAATATGTATATGAAAACAGCAACAGGAAATCAATTTGACACATAATTACCGCATTTGTGTAGGCCTTGAAATTGGGACGTAGAACTTGTCCAAGCCCCATATCTGCAACTTTCAGCAATCCCTCATCCAATTTTAACAACAAATTCT